>JAEIIJ010002882.1:0-11870 GCA_018904815.1 Drosophila ogumai
ATAATTGTAAATGTTTTGTAAACAATGAAATTTTAAAGCTTTATTTATATTAGAACAAATTTTATATACTAGAGAAAACAAGGGCAAACTACTTTTTCCATAATATTTTTAAATTAAATAAATATTTTGTTATATTAAAAATAAATATTACATTTCGATTGTAGTATAATTTTGAGTTTGGCTTTATCCCCCTTAAATCTTAAATAAGTAAACATCATTTAAAATTACTAAATTAATAAACTTGAAATTAAATTCTTTTAGCTAAATCATGAGGTTGGTGATATTGGAGACAAGCGATTCGGTGGGCAAATGGGCCGCCAAATATGTGATGAAACGGATTAATGACTTCAAGCCAAGCGCCGATAAGTATGTACTATTGTTATTATCTTTTCTTTTGACTTATTGACAGATCAAACTATTTTTCAGATACTTTGTTTTGGGTCTGCCCACGGGATCCACCCCGCTGGGAATGTACAAAGAACTGATTGAGTTCCACAAACAGGGAAAGGTCTCCTTTCAGTATGTGAAAACCTTCAACATGGATGAATATGTGGGTGAGTTCAAGAGAGGTTCTTAAAGATTAGATTTTAAATCGAGAGCAACTAAAGAATAACGACTTTCGAAGTTGGTAAAGTTTATTTTTAACTTATTTCGGAATTAAATGCTATTATAAATCATATCATTAATCTAAATTTTCCGTTCCGAAACCTTTACCTTGAATGCACTCAACTTAAAGTCAGCTACTAATATATCCCCCTATATCCCCATAGGCCTCCCCAGGGATCACCACGAGAGCTATCACTACTTCATGTGGCACAACTTCTTCAAGCACATCGATATCGATCCCAAAAACGTGCACATTTTGGATGGCAATGCCTCTGATCTGGTGGCCGAGTGCAATAAGTTCGAGGATCAGATCCGGGAGGCAGGAGGCGTGGAGCTCTTCATCGGCGGCATTGGACCCGACGGACATATTGCCTTCAACGAACCCGGGTCTTCGTTGGTCTCCAGGACCCGTGTGAAGACCCTGGCGCAGGATACACTGGAGGCGAATGCCCGGTTCTTTGACAACGATATGAGCAAGGTGCCCAAGCAGGCGCTAACCGTGGGCGTTGGCACCGTGATGGACTCGAAGGAAGTAATGATTCTCATCACGGGGGCCCACAAGGCGTTTGCCCTGTACAAGGCCATTGAGGAGGGTGTGAATCATATGTGGACAGTGAGTGCCTTCCAGCAGCATGCCAACACCCTGATGATCTGCGATGAGGACGCCACCTTGGAGCTGAGAGTGAAGACGGTGAAGTACTTCAAGGTATGCCCGCCCTCGATTGCCTCTATTTTTTAGAGAAAACTGGGCAGTAGCTATGGTGCTTGAGTAGCTTGCCTTCCATGGTGTTGGTCTGATAACCCCCAAGGCACTTTTGTAGTTTTGCAAACAAAAAAAAGACTAATTTTAGTGATTTTACTTATATGGTTGTTGATTAGGTTTAAGGACTTGCATGTAATATACTGGCTTACAGGGTTAGACTTTAATGGTTAAAAGGTTGATCGAAATTATATATATACATACATATTATTATATTGACTGGTTGACTGGCCACTCCCACACTTCCACAGGGCATCCTCAGGGACCTAGACGAAGGCTCCCAGCCAGAGGGCTACATAAACTGATTTTTGAGTAAGGTATCTTTTGATTTATTCAAATTTTCACCCAAAAAACCAAATACTTTTTCCAATGCCATAATATTTTTTAATAATAATTATTAATAGCCATTAAAAAATGATGAATAATTATTAAATATAAGACTGCTCTTGACAATGGAATACGAAGGAAGAAGACTACCTCTGGTCCCTTATCATAACAAAAGTGTTTCAAGCCTTACGAAAAAAAAATAAAACTGTACTAATTTTAAGAGACAAAAAAGAAATAAAGCTGAATTTTATTTGTTTTTTAATTTAATAAGCATAAAATAATTATCAATCAAGAGGATGTATTACAATAGTTACAACATTAATATTATAAGAAATATTCTTTCTTTTACTTTAAATTAAGTTAAAATATTTAAATTTGTCAATGTAATACTTATTCTAATTAGGCTCTGTGAAGGCCTTTGACCTTTGACTTGGATTATTAGGAATTATATCCACAGATAAGTCTTTAAGATTTACTAGATATCATATGATTAGTTTTAAGATACTATATCTTATGAAGTATTTAAGACACACGCCACGACGTCACCTCTGAAGAAACCTGATAACATTCTTTAATAATATATGTTTTTATCTAATTCAAAATCTAATATAAAACTTATTACATATTTTCAGAGCCTAATGGACGTTCACTCCAAGCTGATAGAGCAACAACAGCCCACGTAACCCGAGGGAATTAATTCAATTAGAGATCTGGCAACGAATCAGATATCCTCAAACTCGCATCTTACTTCTTACATTGTTCATATATTTATAAATATATGTATCTTCTACTTCTCTATAGTATTTCAAATCATACAAGAAACGAATTTGAGAAAATGTTTAATTTTTACTCTGTAATTAAAATATTTTTGTAACAAATGTTTTTTAATATATAAATTGCCCTAAATTTTGAGTTTTTTTGGCTGTGCCGAGGCAAAGTTTTAGTTTTTAGAAATAAAAGAACGGCTTTAAAAAAATTTTAAAATTAAAAGCGAATGGAGAAAAATTATAATCAATTGATCCATTGTTTTCTAGATTTGCAATGAAAAATATTTTTATTTATATTCATATTCCATACTTCAAACTTTTCTTCATAAAAGCAGAATTTCTTAAAATATCCCAAAAATGGTCTTAATTTAATAGTATATTTTAATATTTATGATTTAATTATAGTCTGTTTTAAACAATTAATTAGTAAATAAAAGAACTAGATCCGCGGCTAGGCCCAGTGTAAGGACAGCCCCTTCAACTCTTGCCCAGAATCTTGTTGTCCGTGTAGACAAACTCCTCGTGATCCTCAATTAGCCGAAAGAGCTCCTTGGCGTAGAAGATGGAACGCACGGACTCCTCCAGGATGAGCTGATGGTTCTGAACAGCCCTGCGCACCTGTTCGTGTATGAACATGGCCTCCAGTCGCTTGGCTCTCTGTGTCAGCCTACAGGCCTGGTTGTTCCTTAGTCGCGCCTCGCCAGCCGTAAGGCGACCCTCCACGGCGGGCTGGTGGCGTGCTGCATTGTCGTGGTAACTGCAGATGTCACCGATGACCCCGGCATTCACATTGAAGATGCCCTCGGCGGCACTGATCACGGTCCGGCAGACCGCCGGCGTGCAGATCATCTCGCGTTGCAGATTTTCACAGATCATAGCCTGCAGCGCGGTTTGACGGGCGAATTTGAGGTAGCCTCGCCGTACATGTCGCCTGCCCAGCTTCTCACGCATCGATTTGAAGTAGAAGACCTGGGTGCCCCACATCTTGCCCTTCAGGGGACGCGGATTCTTGCGATCTCCTCGTTCCTCGCGGAACAGCTGTCGCTTAACGCGCTTCAGGCTCTCTGTCTTGGCGGACAGTCGCTCTGGCTGGAGGCAGCTGTTGACCTGGTGCCACACCTCGGTGGGTGTGCTCAGGGCCATGGCACTGGTGCTGCACCAGTACATCTTGTGACACATGCCGTTCATCAAATACAGCTGCCGGATGCACTCGTTGAGGAAGCTTCGCTTCGTGGGACTCTGGAAGTTGGGGGGATTGTTGATCACGTAGTGATCCCGCTTGTACACCACGCAGTAGCCGTAACCCGGTCCAGGTCCTGGCTCTCCTCCGTTCAGCATTCCCGGCTTCTGGTAGACAATCAGCTGCTGGTCCTTGTAGTCAATCGGGGAGTTGAAGATGAAGATCTGGTTGTGCTGCGCCTCCTCGTTGGGAGTGCGGAACATCAGCAGCTTCTTGGAATTAGCAGCTTGGTCCATGACTGTTGGGCGTTGAGTGATAAGGATGCGGTTGATTCGAGAGGCTTATATACAGAGTTGGGAGACAGGTAGACAGACAGGTATCCAGGGAGTCTCTGGCCTGCATTTGCCTGTACGTTCCTGCAGTAAGGATTCTCTAGGGTTTTCTTGGGCAGCTTAGGTTTTCTCAAAATGGAAGCCAAGTACGGTTCAAGTTCTACCTGACATGAGAGCTTGGAAATTCTTATAGATACATATGTATAGTTTTACCTGCATAACGACAGATGTTTTCAAGGTACTATTTGATCTTTATATTGTCCGCCAATTTGCAGAATTTTTTTCTTATGGAATCAGCTAAAATTAACAATTGGTATTCTGAAGAAATTTAAAGCAGTTTGATCTAGTGTTGCATATACATAATTATATTACGACTAATTTTACCTTTAATTAATAGATTGTTAAAAAATTATTAACGATTTATAGTATTGCCAAATAAAAAAACTATTTATTTTAATTAAGATTAAATGTAATATGCATTATTAACCTATTAAAAAGTACCACAAAAAAGTTTTCCGAATTGAATTTGATTTTTATAAAAAATATGGATAAATAACTATTGAAGGAATTCAATTTATAAATATCCGTTTTTTTTGAAGGGTGTTATTATTTTAGAGTGACAAGCAGTCATACCCGACCTTATGAATCATATATATTATTGATCAGCATCAACAGGAGAGTTTTTCTAGTCATGTCGGGACAAAAACAAAATTTTTTCAAAATATGAATATTTTATAAGCAGTTGTCAAAATTGTCAAAAATTTCTGATTTGTTAATTTAAGAATAACTAGCACGGTATTCCGAACTGAAATTAATGAATTTTACGCTTACTAATGATCAATGCCATGATCCTAAGGCAAACGGCTAGGGTATACACATTTTGGCTTGCAGAAGTAAAGTTTCTGTTTTTGTTAACATTAATTTGTAACAAAAATATTTATATTACTTTGCCACAAAACAATGCCAAATCGCAGCAGTCCATGAATTTTAATTAATCAGGTTTCGATGACATATTTAATTCCCTAATGGAAAAAAAACTCCTTACATTTATCTTGACTCCAAACTAAATAAATTCAAATAGTATTTAACACATAAGTTCTTCGTTACTTTGTTTTTGTTATTGCTTTAAAATTAAAGAATATATTTTTAAATAAACCTGAACCTGAACTTGACCAAATCATAAAGTAGTGTCACAAAATATCATTTAAATGTTTAAATCTTCCCTAAGGAAAGTCAAACCTGAAGGGAAAAGGTCTCAAATTTAAGCAGGTAATAAGCAATTATTTAGGAGAGTCTATAAGAAAGAATCCCTGAAAAGGATTTGAAATGTTTTGCAGCCAAGCGGATAATATAATCGAACTTGTCAACTTTTTCTTAATCCCCACCAGGTGTTTAGGGCCATAAAAGAGCAAGGCGACGCGCTTGAGCTGCCCTAATTATCCTTCAGGTAAAGCTCGTCGACAGGTAAAGGACAGTCCGCGGAGGAAGAAGAACGGAGAAACCTCCCGGCGCTTCTCCCTTTTCTGGGCATATAAGTTTGAGGGATGAAGGATTGCAGCTGTCAGAGGCAATCGAACCACGAGATCGGCTACAACATGGGTAATGTCATGGATCGCAAGGTGTCCTGTGCGGAGGCACGACTCACTGGTGCCGCAACGTCACCGACTACCCCTACTCCGCTGGCTCACAAGGAGCCGGAAAAACTGGTGGCAAAAAGCTCGGAGGAGGAACCAACGCCACAGCCACAGATGGTCCCAAACTTGACGTTTCACCTGTACTCCTATCGCCAGCAAATGGGCTGCAAGAAGCACCAGGTGATGAAGTGGGCCACCTCGAAGCTCATGCTCACCGAGGAGCTGCTCAAACTCCACAGACAGACAACGTCCAAGTCCTGGACCGATTTCGAGCTGACAGACGACGAGGAGGACTTTGAGGATGTGGAGAACCGTGTGCCGGCACGGGATAATAACGACAATGATGATCTCCTGGCCCAGGAGCTTTGCAATTTAAAGAACTATCGTTTGACACTCAGGGGCACCATACTGGAGGTGGCCCAGGAGAAGATAAAGAGGCGCGAAAAGAAGAAGCTGAAGCGTTTAAAACGCCGCACCCTGATCTCCTCCAAGAAGCCCAGCAACAAGGACAAGCACAAGCTCTGGCAATACCCGAGGCCATCGATGCCACTGCTGGACGACGAGGAGGAGGAGCATCGGGAGCAGGACGCTCAGCCGGAGGTCATTGTCATCGACTAAGACGCACTCCAGTTCCCAGTTGATAGTTCCTAAGCCTAAGCTAATCTAGTCGTTGTCCTCGTTCTAATTTGTAAATAACTTGTATTTATCTGCTAGTCTGTTCTATGGCCATTAAAATGGATCACACACAACATAAATATTCCGACACAAATCACAACTCGTTTGTTGTTAATTGACCAACTGACGACTGGTTCTGGCCTGGTCCAAATCAAAGTTCAATGCGCCCGGTGAGTGTCCTGCTGCAGCATCTGGAAACAGGACCTGCCGGGTATTCCCCTGGCACCGTAAACCTTGCTGCATAATTAAAATGTCGCGTAATTGATTGCGACTCACGTTTGCAGCGTCCTTTTTCTGCTTTATTTTGCTTCTGTTTTTGAGTCCTGGACTGCTTTGGTTTTTGAACCTGCTCTGGTTTCACCGACAAATGGCAAACAGGGCTTTAATTAATTTAGTTTTTCGTTATTTATTCCACAAAGCCCGTAATACCAAGCAAACTAACATTCATCTAACCCAATTCCCTTTGTAATTTACAAGCCAAAAAACCAATATTTCCCCATAATCCCCATCGGTTTATCTGTGCAAATGTGTGTCATATTATAGCCCCTAAATCTCCTCTGACAATTTGTCAGACTCTGCCACAACTTGTGATAAACTGTTACCCCTTTTTTGTGCGCCACTCTTGCCCCCTTCCCTTGGCCTAATCTTATCTAGCAACTAATTAAATTTACGCATAAAAAAACGCAAGAGAAACAGGGCAGCATTCCCAGTGCAGTCGGGAGAACCAAATAAATTATTGTGGGTCATGCAACGAGAGGGTTCGCAATTACTGGGGAAAAGTTTGAAGTTTGATGGGTGTATTTATGTGACCCCAAGGAGCCACTCTTTGAACTTGTCCCAGTAAGCCAAAAAACAAGGTTGCACCACTTCGAGCAATTAAAAAAGTGCGAAAACCAAATGCAATTATCGCCATATTTGTCGGGCTTATGTGGCATTTAATAAAAATAATTATGAGAAAAACAACCTGGTTAAGCCAATGGGCGCCATGTGGGGCTGGTTAAGGATGCGGTTATGAGCTAGGCACGCACTCCGGCATACGCAGACAGACGCCTGACACAAATTCCCTTTCAAGTTACACAACAAGGCTGTCCGGGTGTCCAAGTGGAAATGGCTCCCAAAGGGGGCTGCAATTTCGAATTCCTTGCAGCGCATCAAAGCGCACACCGAATTGTGACATGTCCTCGGCAAGCCACCCACTCCCATTTCTGGATGTCCAACCACCAGCCACAATCTCACCTACTAAGCAACACAACCCACTGCGTGGCCACCACAAACAATGCTGCGTTCCACCAAAATGGCCATCAAGACGGGAACAATAGAAGTGGCACATACACCGAGGAAAAATTTGGTTAATTTGGGCAATGAACAAGCTTAAAGGTTCTCGAAAGATTAGACTTCAGAAACCATACATTACATTCGAAATACTTATTAACATATCTCAGCTATGAACACAATTTTTTTGTAAATAAAAGCCTTTTAGATAAGGTAAAAATAAAAGGCTAGATAGTTATCACAATAAAATATATACATATAAATAAAAATAAAATATAATAAATATTCTTAAAATAAAATAATCTAATTTCAAATATTTTTTGTCGTCCCTAAATTCATTTTAAATAAATCCTAGAAAAAACCTGAAAGGATGCATTTACATTTTCCTTTTAACCATTGCATTTTCTCCAGTGCAACATTTTTTTCAAGTTGTGTGAGTAAGTCCTTTGAAGGAGTCAGCCACCCTTCCTGCTTCGCCCTTTCCCTGCCACTTCCACGCATGTGTAGCGGTTGTTAATTGCCGGCTGGCTAAGCGGAAGCTTCTAAGAATTTCTGCTTTAATTAAATTTTTTAATAAATACGTAGGGAAAACAATTTATTAATTGCAAAACATTTTTAGCCAACGCCTGGCAGGAATGGCAGCAATTCCCGGGTTTGTTGAGGAAATGCACCCTTAGTTGGAGCAAAAGATTTTCACTGTTCAATTTCCTAATGGTTTCTTTCGGTGTGACTAATTTTGGAGTTCGAATTTCCAAAGAAATTGAGGCTATAAATTATTAAAGAAAAGAAGAACCACCACCAAAAAATATGAAATATGGGAATAAATTAACTGAAAGTAGGGGATTTTTTAGGCAAGAGTTTCCTTTTTGAAAACCAAGTAGTCCCTGGAAAGGCTAATCAAATTTCCCAAAAGTTTCAGTAGGCAGTGCTAATCTTTAATTCAATTGTCAAACCTGAACACCCAGCGTCCGGCGGCAATATTTCATTCAGTTTTCGAGTCTTGCTAAATTCATACGTTTTTCATTCGTTTCGTTTTCTGTATTTATACAAAAAAAAAAAAAAAAAAAAAACATTAAAAAAATATTCAAAATTCTACACAATAAATAAGAACAAAAATATTTTTTCTCATCGGTCATTTCAATCCGTCTGCATACCTTCTTTTTTGTTCAATCATTTTTGTTTTTTCGTTTTACGTTGCAAGTGAACGAGAGAGACTATACACAGGTGAATCTGCCACCTAGCCTTGGACTGCAACCCTCTCACTCCCCCTTTGATACAGATTCCAATCGCAAACCCGATACCGAAGCCCATAACCAAGATGTCTGGAGAAATTTTTTGTCACAAGTGCAAGGAGGTCATCACCAAGCGCATGATCACCGCCCTGGGCAAGACCTTCCATCCGGAGCACTTCCGATGCCGGCACTGCGAGGAGCAGATCGACGATGCCACCTTTAACATTCAGGATGGCGAGCCGGTGTGCACCAAGTGCTTCACGGAACGCTACACGCACACCTGTGCCGGCTGCAAGAAGCCCATCCTCGAGCGCACCATCTCCGCCATGGGGGAGTCCTGGCACGAGAGTTGCTTCCGCTGCGACGGCGCCTGCAAGAAGCCGCTAGCCAGCCTGCCCTTCTATGAGCGCGACGGCAAAGTCTATTGCCGGCAGGACTACGAGGAGCTCTTTGCCGCCCGGTGTGCCAAGTGCGACAAGCCGATCACGGACAATGCCGTCATTGCTTTGGATACCAAGTGGCACCGCGATTGCTTCAGATGCAACAAGTGCGAGAGTCCGATCACCAGCCAGACCTTTGCCCTAGATGGCGGCAAGCCAGTGTGCACCTCCTGCAACTGGTAAATTGATCTCGTACCAAGCAACCCAGCAACATGTCGGCCAGATACGAATGGCTGCCTATC
Source organism: Drosophila ogumai (assembly GCA_018904815.1). NCBI lineage: Eukaryota > Metazoa > Arthropoda > Insecta > Diptera > Drosophilidae > Drosophila > Drosophila ogumai. The sequence continues at coordinate 9,468 of JAEIIJ010002882.1, forward strand.
TAGTAGGTACCAGCGTTCGTAGTTAGCCATTCGTCTCTGGAGACCGTTTAGTTACAATTTCGGCCGAATATAAGAAGACTTGAAGTCCTTAAGAACCTATAAAAGCCTATGCCCATTTCAATAGTACAAATTCACCTCAATCAAAGCCACGCCCCACAACAAAAATAAAAATGTAAAAAAAACTGAACCAAAACCGAAAACCCAAAAAATGTTTGCCGTTTCCTTCTTATTTTATTATTATTGAAGTTTATTCATTTCATGTGCTACCCAGGATTTAGTCCTGGATTAGATTTAATTGGTAGCCCCCGAACTTTTCTTGCTTTTTCGAGTAAACTAACCCTTAATATATTTGCCCGATACCTTTAGTTCCCACAATTTCCAAGAGATACGTTGCCCTTTCACAATTCTGAGTAAATATTGAACGAAATGCAAAGCCAGAAGCTGTGCTTGACATGAGATCATGTTTCTTAATCTAAAGGTAATGCCTAACCCCAAATAAACATTAAAAAAGATAAATCCATCAAAAGATCATATTTATTTCGTATTCATATGCTTGCACACAGTTGCAGTCAAAATACTAGTAGTAAGAAAGAGGTAATTGAATTTTAAATTTACCTTAAAGTATTTTTTTACGGTTTAAGTAAGTTGATTTTTTTTCTTCTCTTGTAGAAACTTTATCTAGTTTTTTAACTTTAAAGTATTCAAAAAATTATATTCATAATTTTGCAGGGTATTATATTTTCAGGCAGATGCTAGTAACGCAGTGAAGTCATTTGCAACCCTATGAATTAAATATTTTCTTGATAAGCATTAACATCAAGTATTTCAAGCCATATAAAAAACAAATTTTTTCAAGTTTTTTTTTTTCTAAATTGACAGAAGTTTTAATTTCCTAGAAAAAAATTTAAATTATCCTTAAGATAAAATTATGGGCTTTTGAATCGATGACATGATCCTATGGCAAAACTGCAAGGATATACATATTTCGGCTTCCGAAAATAGTTCCCTTCCTTGTTTAATTTAAAGTATATCTTTAAAACTACTACTTTAAGGCACCATTTTGTTGTTTTTCATAATAAATAGAAATTATATCAATTATACGTATGTAGGTGTCTAGCTCCAATACCTTACATATAAATAAATAAATAGCCACATTTTTATATTAACTAGTATTCCATAAAAGACTAAGGCAAGTTTTATAGAAACCTTTTAGATATATAAAAAACAGACAAAGATAATAATAAATTCAGAAACAAAATAAATTCAATAAATATACAAAAAATGTACAACAAGGATTTACAGAATTTATTAAATACTTTATTTATTTATTTTATCTTATCTGCCTTGCTAAAGTCTACGAAGTAATGCTCAAATTAAGCCAAATAAATCTTGAATTAACTCAATTACAAAACCAAGCTAATACACAGCTTAGCTTACCAATATTTATCTCAAACTTTAAGTTATATTCCTATTATTGTGACCAAATATGTATATAAGCCCTAACGGTATGACGACCACCAGAAGAGGTGCAGCGGGAAATGGAAAATTCAGCCAAGGGGGGTGTCTCTTCATCGTCGTCACTGTGGAAATTCACGAAGCGCGTTCGTGTGACAGCCAGCAGCAGCAGCAGCAACATGTATGGCAGCCACAGCGACATTCGGAGAAGTTTCAGTACGATTTCGTGGCTTTCTGCGGCTTTGGAGTCGCCGGCTGCCGGTTTCGGTTTCATTTTTCGAACGGAGCGCGTGCGAAGCGGTTCGGTTGGTCTCTCGGTGGCTCAGCGATTTCCCACAGTCAGTCAGAGTCGGTCCCGGTCCCGCTGCCGGTGTGTGTTTTCGCGGAAAAGCTGTCCAAAAAAATAATACAAAAAAACGCGCAAAAGGTGGCTAATTAATTGCCTAGTTAATCTGCCCCATAAATAGCCCCGGCTGTCATTTCGGAGCGGCGACCATACGACAATTAAGGAGTCTGCGAAAATCTTTAAGGCCGCAGCTGCAAGACATCCATAAATTGCGGCTCGGAAAATCAAGATCGTGTTTACGTTGTGTTTTGCGAGTTGCATGTTGCCAAAGCTGCAATTTATTTGTGCGAACTATGGCCAGATTTTCCAGATTGGGATTTTCCAAAAGCAGGCAATATCCTCACGTCTGGTGGCACTGACAACTCAATACGAAAATCGTGTAGATCGGCAGCGGGGATATAATTGAGATTTAGCACTGTGCGTGTTTCCCTCGGATTAGACAACTCGACAATTTGTGAATACAAATAATTGCAGGTTATTGGAGATAAAAATAACCATAGGTAAAGATTTATAAAGTGGAAAAAATGTTTTTAATTAAATAATACAATAAATAGATAGGAAGAGAAGTTAATCAAGTTAATAATAAATTTTTAAATATTTTA
>JAEIIJ010002899.1:0-24293 GCA_018904815.1 Drosophila ogumai
AATAATAAAGCCTGCGCTACTGGCACTTAATTTCTAAACTGAAGAGTAGTGGAGATTTATGTATTTTATAAATTTATTTAGAACAACTTTTTAATTGTGAATAATTTTTAAAAATTCCTTTTAATGTTTTACAACATAAGAAACATTTCTTTGTTCAACCTGCAATATCATAATATATTCTTTATATAAATTCATAGCATTTTCAATTTCATTTATGAAATCTTTGATTATCCAAATGTGTGATATATTTCAGTGTATCTGCAGTGGCAATTTCTTACCATAAATGGTCAAGCCTTTTAAATCTAATCAAATAATAATTATGAGTGACTACTGATAACCCAGTGCTCGAACAAAGATATAGAGTATTTGGCCATCAACTCAATGAATCACTATTTCCACTATTTTCACTATTCATTGCGCCTATTTATTAGAAATGCACTTATTAATATTTCCTCACGCAGCGACTTGACCACAGGGAAGGCTATGGCCAAACAGTTCGAGTAATAAGAGCATTATACCGGATATATCGGACAATGGCAATGCTGCAACAGTTGTTGCATGTCTGCAAATTAATGACCAACAAGCTGGGAGAAAGAGAGCGGGAAACCAAATTAAAATCAAAACTGAAACGAAATTAAATGAAATGTGTTCGTTGCAATGGATTTTACCAGTGTGACGTCAGATTACAAGCAGATGGGGAAACTGCCAGTGCAGTACTATTTTTGTATACCATTGTTATGGGCAATGACCCGCCGAGCGGTTAACAAGTGACAATGGTCGCCGTGGACAGACACAAAAACAAAACCCACTAATTGCTGGTTAGCTGGAAGCGCGATCTCTTCTCTCTGTGTTCCCTGATCCAGAATATCCATGTAGATCACGTTCACTGCCGCTTGTTGAGGTTATTAAAACGTTAGCAACGCTTTTCCCATTTATAGTCATTTTCACCAACGAATATTCAAAAGTTACACTCACTTTTTGCCTCTATTTATTTCGAATTTGTTGCTTAGCCTATCGCCTGGCTTTGAGTCACAACAAAAAAGGCATTATTTCCTATTTTTATTTTTATTTCGTAAAATTTTACAACTATTTACACAAAAACAAAAAATGTTTTAAATACTGGGGCTGATTTTGAATGGAATAATTTTTAAAAAGGATAAAGAAATATTATTTTCAAAACGAAGATAATTAAACTTTTTGCAATATATTTAAAAGAATTTAATTCTAATTAACTTTCTATCTTTAACTATTAATTTATAATATTGTTTATTTAATGATAATTTTAAGATTTTTTATACACCCTATAGCCCATAGATTTTAATATTCTACAACCCATAGTTCCCATAATTGATGCTCTTCTCCACTTTTTTACCTACAACTAAGTAGGGGAGCAACATATTATAATACCACCGACCATAACCATATTAATCACAATATCAGACACAGCTACACACAGCTAGTCGTAGTCCAATTTAAATAATTTTCCATTGGACATTTCAGCTTAAATGCTGCCAAAGCCGGAAGCTGCTCATATGAGCATATCTCCTCTGCTGACACACCTACACATTTATTTATTTATTGTTATCATAATAATTTGTTTACGGACACTGATGATTACAATTGTCATCAGTTTTGTGTATACTCATAAAGTACATGAAAGGCTTGCACTAATTCGCAATTCTTTCAAATGAGTAATTCACTCTTAGCTTCTTTTATTTACACTTTTGTCAAGTTCCAGCGGCCTGTTATCACTGAGCGAAACGTTTACCCGTTGGCCTAATCTTATCACTCACTCAAACGCACACACACACTGATATCTTAACAGGTAAAAAGTTGAGGGTCTTATTTAATTTTAACCCAAATGAAAGGAATTGTAGTCTTCAAGCCGCAATATGTGATAAAATAATAAATAATTCTATTTCCGATTTATTGCGGGGAAGTCACCTCAGGGAAATTACCCGATCTAATCGTAGCTCCGCTCTGTTGTGCACCTGTTCACCTGTTCAGAAATCGCGGGACTAACCTACAGCGGCGACGATCAATGCCAGAGGTGAGACTCTGGCTGGTTTATTACACACTTCTATGCTTTTTAGGGCGAAAAAGTCAACAAATTATTTAATTATTAAAAATTATATAAATATTTAAATAAATAAATAAACATTTAATTTCTGGAATTTTGAGTTTTTGTTTTTATCTGTGTATATTTATTCATTTTAATTTTATTTCTTCGTTTATTACTTTGTGTTAGCTTTTTTGTTAGCATCACTGATAATGTCGACAAATCCCTGGGCGCCACATTATAAACATTTTAATTTAAGTGTGACCAGTAAGTAAGTACGATAACGATAACGATATTTTGAATCTGGATTTTTTAGAATCTCCACTTTTCGAGATTTTTGCAAGAAGGCCACATTTTATCTGGCCACACTGCTCGAACACACGAAAGATTTATTAACGTTTTTTCGTCCACCGCGTTTCATCACCTGTACTGCGCTCCGCTTTCGCAGGCGGCAGTTAGCAACCCTCAACGCAGCGACTCGGTAAATAACGTGGAGAAGTGAAGGGCCGCCCCCGAAATCGGAACAAGTGCACGTGCCATTGTGAACAGTCGCGCCGCTGCCCCTTTTCCTCTGCTCCATTGTGACTCTGCACAATTAACTTGCATACACATCCACTCAACGCGAACGTGTATGTGCGTGTGATAGGGAGTGCGCGTGTGTGTGTGCCACCCCCTTGGGAAGAGGAAGAACAGGGTGCAGGAATTTTGCGCGTGAAACACAACTTACAACTTCTCAAGATTACTTTGCATGCTGCGCATTTCGTTGTCCACTTGTGATTCCATTTCCTCTAACATTTCGCTCGGCGCATTGCTCTCGCAGCAGAAACAACAACAAAGCAAGATACAACATCTGACGTTGTTTTCCTTCTTTCTCCACTTTTATCGCAAAACAAGAGCAGTGCACTTGTAAATACAGTGAATATCGGTTAACGCGAACGGAGGGGAAGCTGCAATCAGCAAATGCTGCTTTATTGTTGTAACTCGTGTTGTTGTTGTTGCGGCCAACAAAAAACAAATATATATATCTTTGTAACTTCGAACTTTATAGAAATGCAGTATCAATTCTAATCTAAATAACAGCTATTAAAAATTTTAACTTTCTTTATATATTTAAAAATTTAATTTATCAACATTTTCCACACAAAAAATGTGCAGTTCGAATAAGACCCCATTTATTTCTGCTTGGGTTTACAGAAAATGTGCATATCGAGCTATAATATTTACAAAATAAATTAAAACGATTCTTAGGGAAAAAACAACTTGGCCGATATGTATTTAATTCCGTAATCAATTTCAATTTTAGCAACTTCGGGTCGCGTTTCTGCAATCAAAAAACAACAGCTTAAATAGTTATTTCCAGACTCCAAACTCTGGTAAGTTTTAAATTTATTTTTATTAAAATTTCTTACTATATCTGAAATCTGAAAAACCACAGTCCTGCAGTCTCATTTATACGTACAAAATATTTTTAAATACGCTCAACATTTATAGTTCCTAAATAGATATGTTTCCTTTACCAGATTGATTTAAATAAAGTCGATCTTGAGGTGCTAAATATATTCCTTTATTTGTTCCTTAAATCTTATAATATTTAAAATAAAATCAGTTGTACCTAGGTAGACTTTTTCCAATACTGATAAAGTTATCCTGTTCAAGCATGTCGCTAGTCCTGTCCATTGTCATTGCTATAGTGACCGCACACCTGGGTCACCGACCTGGGCGGGTCCTGTCAGGTAGAGGCGTCCCCATATAATGTCTGCACTTTGACAATCGATCTGATCCCGCTGCTTCCTTTCGAGGGTCTTTGCCTAGGACTTGTTATACTTGATTTATGGCCGCTTCCCGTGATTCCCTCGAAAACTGGTTTTCCGCACATCGTTGCCGTCATTATCATATACAGACCATGCGACGACGGGCTTAATCATCGTTTCTCGTATGGATTCTTTATCTCAAGTTCTCTCTGAGTCATTGTTATTTTTTGGCCGATGTTCAAGAGTGCCTTGTGGACTTTTCTGCATTTTTTGTTTTGTTTTACTATTTGCAGGAACAATAAATACACATTTCAATCCAAATAATACATATTTGAATATTTCGCGCATTCGGTTTATGTCTTTAGTTATGGCCTTTTTAAAAACATGGGAGATTTTATTTAGAAATGTTGATATACACATTAAATTTCCACCTAAACCCTTTGTGACTCAGAGTAATTGGTTTATTGGAAATTTACCAGCAAAACGTGCTTCAGCAGTCATTGTATAGGTAATTAATTTTTTTTGTATTATTTTAATACAATTTTGTATTTTAATTTGATGTTCGTTGTGGGAAGCCTGTATGTACATATTCCTTCCCAAATTAAATCACAGTAAAAATGTCGCCTGCTCGCTGTGAAATAATTCGATTTAAAGGTCACCGAAGTGACTTCCCAACTCTTTTTGTTCTCCCAGTTCATCAGCGCAAATATCCGGGCCTGCTGGGGTGGAGCAAAAATCAATATGTGCTAATATAATTTTGTGGCAAACAAATTAAAGACCACAAAACTCACAGCTCCAGCTCTGCTGCTCTGATTTATATGTTCAATTGTTTATTCAGTTGATTTCGTTTGGTTTTGCTGGTGAATATTTGATCAGCATTTAATATTTTATACTGACCAATTTGATTTGTGGGTAAACACCTTGGCTGCAGTTCTGGAGAGAGGCCACAACTGGGTTATGTTTGCCATGGCGACCATAAAGTCGCTTTAATTTATGACTGCAACCAAAGTAGGTTAGGCTAGGTCCAGATAAGCCGCCTCCTACTCTACGGACAAAGACCGCATCCAATGATGATTCTAATCTCAAAGGTAGTCCGGATGCCGCCGTAATTTCCAGGGGAATTTGGTGAGCATGCATATGGCAAATTCCATGGGAAATGATGAAGATATGAGGAAATCTAGAGAATTTTTTACGTTAATATAAAAAAAAAACATTTTAAAGTCTTACAAATTAGTGCTTAAATTGTTTGACTTCTTGATCTTAAAATGACGGTTAAAATATTGAAATTAGGTAGGTTTTATGATATTGTTTTATAAATATATTCCTACCTTTGAAATTTATTAAAAGCTCTGTGAAACTATCCATATGCGGCCTTGACATGGTTGGCTCCAAAAGCAAGGGCTTTTTTACATACCCCAGTTGCATTTATATGTATTGTAGTATCTATTGAAATTTGATTTGTCAGTATCGCGAATTTTGCTATTTGTTTATCGCTGCCACTCCTAGCAAATTGGGGCAATTGCTTCTGGCTGTATTTTTTAGCTGACACATCCATGCAATGCTTTTACCTCTCCTCTGTCAGCCAGATGCAATTCTTTTCATTTTTCCTATTTTAGTTTTGTTCTCGGTAAAAGCAACCCACCTCCAATTCCGGCTCTTACTTTTGCCTTTCTTTGCGACGCCTTTTTTCGTAGGACTCCCGGCTGCTTTCCGTCCGTTCCTTTCCGTTCCCGGGGGTCTGAAAAAAGAGGGCAAAAAGCGAATCGGGTTAATCGTCGCCACGTTGGCGTCGCAGAGAACAAATGATTCTCTTTCGTTTGCTCCCTCGTTTGTGGGTCAACTGCAATTTCTGCCATTAAAATAATTATTTGATTGCCATTCTGCTTTTAAATGTCGTGAATGATGTAAATGTCCCCTAAAGCTAAAAGGTAACTAACTAAACGTACAAAATAAATCAATAGAGTTTAGGTACTTTCATTATATAAGTAATATATTTATATTATAAAATATCGTTATATAAATATATGTAGAGCCCAACTCATATTTGTTTTTTTTATAACTATTTTGCAAGGCTTTCTTTATCAGTATCTTGGAATATTTATGACCTGTCCTGACACAAGTAAAATTAAATAAATAAGTAGAAAAATCAATGCAAGGCACGAAAAACCTTATTACGTATTATTATTCAGTTATTATCATGCTAAGTACATCACTTCATGTTACTTTTTAAATATTTGCATTATCTTAAATTACTTCAATTCCTGCTTAATAAATCTTGTTTCACATTTCCGATCAATAAATAACCCGCCCAATTCATTTAGCTTATCTGCAAGAGTTTTCGAGTGGTTTTGTACAACATTAACGATCGATTTTCCTTATCATGCCGAAAATTCTTATCGCTTATGCTGGTTGCGCCTGGCTCAGTAACCCACATACAAAGCTCGCTTTTCTTTGGGAGAGTAAACCATCGTCCAACTGGAGAGACCAATTAAAGCACCTGACCTAGAATATTTGTAGCCCAGTTTTCGACCAGTCGATAGTGCATATGTTTTACATGGCTACTCCACATCCCCATCCACAGCCACCTCCTCCTCCTTCTCCTCCATCCCCAATCGCATTCGTACTTTGAATCAATCGAGTGTGAGCTGCATGTTAAATTGCCTGAATTAATTGCGTAGGCCACGCATGTCACGTGCTCTTCATAGAGCAATAGTAGTACATAATGCACTGTATATGGTATATATATACCATATAGTTACGGTTCTACTTGCCACCACCCACTTTGAGGCGCATCCTTGAGCCAGAGCCAAGCCGGAAATCTAGAATAAATATTCAAAATTTCCTCTTCGATTCCTTTTTGTATTTTGTTGCTTGATTTGACATATTTTGCATATATATTTATATATATTTTTGTAGAGCACATCACGTACTTATAGCTCCAAGGCCGAGTGCTCAATGTCAAGTTAAATTTAATTAAATTTGACATCGAAAGGGAATTGTTTAAAGTCAGGGCTTTTGTTTACTTTTTGACACTAGGAAAATATGTTTTTAAATGTGTTAAACTAACACCTTTAGGCAGTGCTTTGTGTTATAAAATTAGGGTTTTATTAGGCATAATCTTCTGGCATTTTCTTGATGAATTTCAACTCTTAAATCACATTTATTCAAAGGCTTTAAAAGCCGTTGCATTTTTCCTCCATTCTACCAAATGGCTGCTGTGACACAACCCGTCGTAAAGGGCATAATATTTGGTCAGCTAAAAGCCGTGAAAGAGAGACACTGATTTCATCAATAGCCTGGCCATAGTTTTTGGAACCCGGTCCGCTTATGCGGAGCACGTCCGCCCATTGGACAGGGACGGACATGGGGCTGCCTGGAGGGCTTAAGAGCTCAACGGGGCGAAGGTGGCTATCGGCTGCCGGCTATCAGCTGCAAGTGACACATTTTAAGCCTCGCCAGTTGACCACTTTGTTGGCTCGCAGCAGTGTTGGCCCTATCTGCCATGTGAGAAGCAGGTACTCGCTACCACGATACTGTCCAGGTACTCGGCAGCGCAGGGAAATCATGCCCGGGAATTTATTCAAACAGTGCCTATTCGAGTGTGAACGGACGAGGTTTCCAGTGTGCTCTCCCCGCGATATACAAATACGAGTTGTTGCCATTATTTAAATACTCTTTTCGAAACCCATTCGCTGTGCATGTAAGTTGTGATTCATTTCCTTTCATAGCTCATTGTTGATATTATATTAATTCGCTTGGTGCGCACTGCACTTGTTTAAATAGATCGTTCTCTTGAAGATATATACATCCTATAAAATATGTAAGATATTTTATGGGTAAAAATTTCTCAGTGCCCTCTAGTCCGGAATGTTGTTTAATTAACCAAGTTAATTACATTTTAAGAAATAACAACTAAGCTAGGTAGAAAGGCAATATTGTATAGCCATACTTTTCTAGGCTATTCCCTTGATTGAGGTAAATTTCTTCAAGCAGAACCACCTTCTACGCCGAACCTTAAACGATATTTGATATTTTCGCATTCTGTTTAACAACTTGTTGCCATTTCCTGGACTGGTATTTGAATCGTGAAATTGAACCACTGGTTTTCCTTCTAGCTCAATTCACTGCAGGGAAATCCCATCGCCTGGCAGCCAATAAAAAATATACAAATAGTTAATGCCTCTGAGTAAATATTTGGCTGGCTGACAAATCTAGCAGCCAGCCCACATTGTATGCAACGATGACTCCGTGTCTCGGGGTGCTCATCCAGGTTTTAGATTCGCTCTCAGACCTTAATTTTCGCCAGCAGCCAGATTTGTTCATCCGATAAGCAATTGTTTGCTTTTTGCGCACAGGCTGCCAAATAATGCCGCCCGCCACCGCTGCTGGCTTATCGTGCCGTGTTTATCTAGTTTAGTCATACATATGTGCTTGTTCGCAGGCGACAGTGAAGATGGAGATGGTAGGGCCAGAAGATCGGTCCGTTGCCCAGATTCTGAATAAAGTACACATTTATTGGCTTTGCTGCGCACGGAACCCACCGAAAAGAAGCCAGAAAGGAAATTCTGAACAAGCCGATAAAAATAAAAAAAAATGCAAAAAAAAGTTAAGAGCTGTGCGCTTTTGGCGTCTCGTGTGCCGAGCGTTCTACAACGAGCATTATTTATCGCTGACGGCGGTGGCTGCGGGGGAGTGGCCGTGCCAGCCGCGATAACAGCAAACGCGCGGAGATTACACAATCAGTTAGTGGCCATTGTTAGTAGGAATGGGAATGCTGCTGGCGATGATGCGGATTCCGGGACAGTGAGCCCTGCCTGGTAACAGGCCAAAGATCTAGAGACTCCTGAGGAGCTACTTAAAAGGTCATATTTTCCTAGTATAATTATATACAAGTTTAAAAATTCGACAGGGCTTAAATGTGTATTCTTTGCTCTGAATATTGTTACAAACTTTATTTCCTTTTATATTTAATAAAGGTAAAATTAAGTTTAAATATAAAAAAACTTAATGTATGATATTAAAAATAGGAAAGTAAAAACCCTAAAACAAAGAAATATCTATCAGTACAGTCAACAATAATTTAATATAATATTAAAGTCAATATTAAATCTATTTTACTAAATGTAAAATATATTGTAATATTTTCCTTAAAGCTAATTGCTATGTTTCCTAAGTGTAAACTTACTTAGCTTGGTTGCTTGGCCAACGAGTAATACATAGTTTATTGCTTATGGCGGGGTTTTTACCCAAAAAAAATGCAAATTGTTTTCTTGGCCGTCGCCACAGCAGCAGCAGCAGCAGGAAAGGGAAAAGAAAACGTCACAGTAACCGTCACCCTTCTGTATTTAATACGACTTCCCCTGCAATACCCTCTCGACATTTTTTGCCTGGCAACGTTTTGTTTTTGCCCCGATGCCGATACATTGCCATCGTCGTCGATTCAGTTGAAAATGTTTTGTGTTTTTGTTTACACATCGCGTTTTGCCACCGGTGCTTATTCGAGGGAATATGCTTGGCAATCCAACGACGATCTAGAGTAGCGACCAAACCGATCAGTCACAAGGAATAGCCCCAGGCTGCCAGTCTTAGTCTTCCAGGATAAAATGCAGTTCTTTGCGTGAGTTTCATAGTGCAAAGAACTAAAAATAATATTAGTTTTTAAAGGATAACTTTGAGTGGATATTTAAAATCATACAAAATATACAATTCCGATATTGAGTGATAATGATGTTAATCCAAATAAACAAAGAAGAAAGTGAAAAGGTTTTAAAATAATTTTAAAAATTGGATTTTGTTCAGAAATTAATAGATTTACAATTTTTTTAGAGATTACCAAGATCCATTAAAAACTTATTTCAAAGACTTTTTGTTGCTGTCCAGATTGTTTACTCAACCGAGACTAAAAAATATAAAAGACAATAGCCAAGCCCCTCTTTTTCGTGCAAGTTTTAGGCCTCTAAGCTATCGCTTTAAACTGGGCCTTTTGAGAGTTCCTAATTCCTTCTCCCCCGGCATTCAGCGTTCAATTCAATCCCTCCATCGAAGGGGAAAAACTTTTGCCATCACAAAAGGCTAAATGGAACTAAATGGAAAACAGTTCGAGCAGCAACAATGAAAAACAATTGAAAAACTCAATTTGTTGGTAATTTGTTTGGGTGTGCGTGTCGTCTCCAGTGTCTTCAGTGTGTGTACTGTGTGCGCTGTGTGCTGTGCGGCAATAACAATTTCAAAGGTTGGCACATTGCAGCCGATTTGTTGACTGCATAAAATATAGGTTGAATGAACTGAGAGAGCTAAACTTTGATTGATATTTCGAAAGGCCAATATATTGGGGGAATATATTGTTATGGGCGTTGGCAATAAAATAACAGCTGTACTTCCCCCAAGTCGTTATTCGATTGTTTTCCTTTTTTAAAAGTATTGTTAGCCACTTTATTGCTTTTCTCTAAGTTTATGGAGCTTCAAAGCACAGCTTTTAGTATTTCAGTTGATTGTTTTTTTAATTACTTTTAATAATTATCTTTATACTCTCTTTGCAGCTTCTCCAAAATGGCCAAGTACTCGGGCAAAAAATGCCGCCTGCTCTCGATGATGTGGCTGACGGCTTTCTTTTTCTTTGTGGAAATCATCGTGGGCTATGTGACCAATTCCATGGCTCTGGTTGCAGACAGTTTCCACATGCTGGGCGATATTGCCGCCCTGGTTATATCCTTCCTGTCTGTCAAAGTGAGTTCATGTCATTGATAACTGATAACTCTTACTAAATACTCTTATCTCGACAGATGTCGCCGAAAAAGTGGTCAAAGAACACCTTTGGCTGGGCCAGAGCTGAAGTTCTTGGAGCCTTGGTCAACGCTGTGTTCCTGGTGGCCCTGTGCTTCAGCATCACCATTGAGGCGTGTAAGAGGTGAGTGTCCCTTGAAGAAAATCTTTAAAATCTTCATAAAATGCCAGGAAGTATACATAGTTGTGTTGTCTGATATAAACAAACAATCTCTTATTAGTCATTATTTTGAAGGAATCAACAGAAAGCCAAAGCCAAGAATTCAAAAAACCCAAAGCAAATGCAACTTCAGCAAACAAAATAATGTCAATAGCACTTATCTCTTTATATTCCTTAAGAAAGTAAACAATTCGAAGAAGTTGTGACTTTAATTTAATAAACAAACAAATCAAAGGCATTTGTCTTATTTACAAAGAACAATTCCCCTTTATTTCCTACTCATTTCAAGTTAAAATAATTGGTTTGTGCTTATAAGGGCTATCCGAATCGATTTATAGTACTTAATCTCCCCGAAATCTTCTCGATCAGTAGCAAAACAGCTTTCCTCGTATTGAGAGTAATTACGGATCAACGATCCACACCCAAAGCCCAGTTGCTCGATGATCTGTGAGCAGTAAGCAATAATAAGCTCCTCGCCTTGGCAGCGCGGCGTCTGGTGTTAACGTGATTTGTTTAAATTTTCTTGAATCACTTAATACGTTTGCGTTTTACTGCCACCTTTCTGTCCGCATATCTCCATGATGTTTTGTGAATTATTTACTTGGTTTTCATTTGCATTCCGGGCGCATTTTGCGAATATATATCCAAGGGGAATCTGTTGCCAATAGCTACTGATACTGATACGTTTTTATTTACTGGATAACTCCAGCTTTTGTTATTCAGTTAATACACAAACAAAATACCTAAAAGATTAAACAACTTCTAAAATAAAAATTACAAAAAATGCCAACTTTCTAATCGGATTAATGATAGCTTAATCTCTGACTGATTTCATTTAAATATTCAAACTGATAAAAATGAATGAAATAATTGCAGAAACTTTGTAGAGTGTTTAACCATAATTAAAGCCACAATTACTGATAATTCCTAAAGCCAGAAAGTAAAACGTTTGCTGATAAAGTTGAGGTACGATGTCCAGAAGTTGGTGGAGTGGGAAGCACTTTCTCATTGATAAAAGTATACAAAGTACTAATTTAAAGATAAAAATGGATGAAAGATATTTGTGGCAATAATATGTTGTTTTGCTTAAAAACATATATAAAATATTAAATTTATAGTCCAATTTTAATGGGTTAAATATAATATAATAATTTTAAAAATATAAAAACCTTTTCTTTTCCTAAAACAATTTTTTAAAACTATGTTATTTATAAAATAACTAACAGCCTCTTAATTATGTATATATTTAAATAGATCTTATTAAACCTGTATTTATAATTATTTGCCAGATTCATTGAAGAGGAACCGATTCACGAGCCTGAGCTGCTGGTCATCGTGGGAGCCCTGGGCCTGCTAGTGAATGTAATTGGACTCTGCCTGCTTTACGGTAAAATAAACCTAGACCTATGTATAGTCACAGCCTGGTGTAACCTATGGAATATCTATTCCAGAGCACGGCGGTCACCATGGTCACTCGCATGGCGGCGGGCTCACCCGCAACCACAGCCGCCTCACCGAACTGGCCAACATGGATGAGGGCGATGATGAGCAGAACGATTACGCCTACGAGAAGCAGAAGGAGAAACAGGCAGTCAAGAAATCCAGCCATGGCCATAGCCACGATCCCGGCCAGATGAATATGCGCGGCGCCTTTCTGCACGTCCTAAGCGATGCCCTGGGCAGCATTATCGTGGTGATCAGTGCGATGGTTGTGTGGAAGACCGAGTGGAAGTACCGCTACTACATGGATCCCGCCTTGTCCATCGTCTTGGTGGTGCTGATCCTGCATTCCGTGTGGCCTCTGCTCCGCGAATCCGCTTTGATCCTGCTGCAGACGGTGCCCACCCACATCCAGGTAGATGCCATACAGAAGCGTCTGCTCGAGAAGGTCGACGGAGTGCTGGCCGTGCACGAGTTCCATGTGTGGCAGCTGGCGGGAGACCGCATCATTGCCTCGGCCCATATTCGGTGAGTTTTTTTATGAAGATTTAAAAAGAAAGTTTGATCTAAATCATATTTTGTTTTGTTTCTTTGCAGTTGCCGCAATCTGTCGGAGTACATGAAGATTGCGGAGAAGGTCAAGGAGTTCTTCCACAACGAGGGCATTCATTCCACCACCATTCAGCCGGAGTTCAGCGAGATCGAGGGCTGCAACATGTCCGATGGCACCTCCAGCATCAACATGAGCGGCTCCGACTGCTGCGCCCTGGACTGCCCCACCACGGACGAGGGCTGTGTCAAGGCCACCTGCTGCCAGAACAACAACAAATTGGTGAGCTTCGGCTGTGATTTAATCTTATGGGAATTGCTTTTCAACCTCTCGATTGCAGAACCAACTGCCCTCGCCCACCAACTCGCCATATTTGTGCCGACAGCGTAATGCCGCCCGCCAGGCTGGCGATGTGGAGGCGGGCTCCCTGCTAGAGGTCACCGCGTCCAGTGGCAACCAAGGAGGAGGAACTGCAGCCGCCACTGCCACACCAGGAGCGTCAACAACTTCGATTGCGGCGACGGCGGGGTCAGCGGGGAGAAGCGATTCGTTCTGACAACAGCCACAGCAACAGCAGGCGCCACAACATGTACACTTTGCCACGACCAAAACAGCAACCGCAGCAGCCACTGCCACCGCAGCAGCAGCAGCAACAACAAAAGCCGCCACAGCAGGAGCAACATCAATACGTGATATAAGGTACGAGCCAAGCGCCAACAACCCAGTGGCTTCCAGCAGCGCGATGGACGGCCTGTCGGTGACGGCCCAGCGGCGACGAGAGCTGCAGTTGCTGGCCGAACAGCAGCAGCAGCAGTATCAGGAGCAGGTGTCACCCCTCAGCACCCGCAACGGTGACGAGGTGGCCCTCTAATTAAGGAGCCTAGTTTAACGTTTTAATTGTGCATGCTGCAAGACTGGAGACTGGTCTGCCCTGGTGCAGCGTTCGTGTTTTAGTGTTTGTACCATTATTTGTTCTTAGTGGAATTTTAGGCATAAATGGGGAGTGCATGGAACGGTTCTATCCGAGGAAAGTCGCTGGACCACTGAGCTAGTTTAATTGAAGAATCAAAAAATGCAAAGAGAAATTTATCTGATAGTGCGGAGAACACAAAGTTTAATTGAAAACATGCAGTTAATGATGATGTCATTCGTATATACTATATATAGTATGTTAAACCCCTTCGATTGTAGTTAATTAATTGCATTAGTTGTAAGTCGATAAGTGAGCCCAACCAACAGAGAATACATATGTACTACGTTTTTTACATTTTGAGAAAGTTTATATACCTACGTGAATAAATAAATTATTGTATTCAATAGTTAACTATGGATTAGCGAATGACTAAAGACAGTTTACAAAATATGATACATAGCGGTATTGTGTGTACGGTTAGGCATATAGTCCCCTATTCTTAGTAGTCTTAAATGCTATAATGTAAAGAGAAGAGTTTTTACCACACACACAAACAAGCGAGAAACTAGTTTCTATTTAATTTAAATCGCGTCGAACTTTATAATGAATATACATTAAATGCAAACGTCATGTATTATTTTATGATCTGCATTGACTTTCACCTGTATATGTTTGTAAATAAACGCCAAACATAATCAGCCCGAATTAGTTGTATTTTTTAGAGGGAGGATTCTCAACACCATTTGAGCGGATAAAAACACAAATTATAATTTACGTCGTATATATTTGTTGGTACATTGTGAGTGTTTATTTAAAATATTAAATACAGAATTAATTCTTTTGATTAAAATATTAATTACAGAATATATGATATAGAATTACATTCTCAAAAATTAAACAACAAAAGTTAACTCAGCATCCTTCGCACCAACATTTCATGCTGGCACTGCAATGTCCACTGACACGTCCTTCTTCCTTGCAAAGGCGTCGGCACTCTTCTCCGCTCCAAGCCCAGCACGGTCCTGAAAACTTTCCAGATAGGCAGTCGTTTGCCTCGGCCATGTTGGAGTCCAGAACGGCAATCGTCATGATGGCAAGGAAGAGACACAGGAACTTCAGCTGCACCATTTTTACTGATATTTTCTGATTTGAGGATGATGACTGCTGGAAGAGTTATTAACTTGGTTTGATATTGATAGCTCTTGATATCTCCATTTTATAGGCACTCGGATCTTTTGTGTTGGATCCCTTACCTCATTCGGGGGTTATGGAGGCGATTTAAAATCGGTGCTTCCTTATCTTAAGATAATTTTTTTTATGAAATATTTAGTAGGAAAAACATTTCGAATACTTGTTTTACAATCTTTTTAATATGAATATGTGTATTACCGGTGGGTACTTTCTTCAGTCAGTTTTGAAATGGTTTCCTCGTTTTGAAAGAGAAGAAGAAAGAAAGCAATTTGCTCTTGATTCATATGAATTTGATTGACGAATCGGAATATATACGACTTTTGGTCATCTTTGGACATTTTACGCACTCAAGAAGACTTGGAATATAAGCATTATTTATATTAATACTTTGGATAAATAAAAGTGTACAAAATTCAGAACAAAATAAAAATAATTAATTTCAATTCCAAAAGCTTTTCAGTATTTATTTAAAGTTTGATAAATCCGCATATTGGTTTTGGAAGCTATCCACAATATACTTTTGTGACAAGTTCCTAGTCGAAGGCCTTATTAGCTATTACTCTTTAAAGTCAACAGTTTTAGTATATTTAATTGTGTTAAATAAATAAATAAAGCTTTTGACTAGATATTGCCACATCAAATAGTCTCTATCCTTATCGGTTTTCTCGGAACTGTAGTTTCCTGGCTTGGTTTACCCTCTCTAAAGATAAGAATAAACCTATAGCATCCGTTTGGAGTGGCGACCCGGTAATTATAAATAGCTTCATTGCTAGTTTAGCCGCCACCAAACCAAGTTAGTAAATCAACGAAGTCGGCAGTTACATCAGAGAATATCCTTCAAAATGATTCAGCTCAAGTTGTTGTGCCTTTTCCTTGCCATCATGACAATCGCTGTCCTGGACTCCAACGTAGCTGAAGCCAGAGACTGCCTTTCTGGAACCTTTAAAGGACCCTGTTGGGCATGGAGTGGAGAGAAGTGCCGACGCCTCTGCATTGAGGAGGGGCGTGTCAGTGGACATTGCAGTGGCGGCTCAAAATGTTGGTGCGAACAGTGCTGAAACAAGTTCAATTTTTTGAAACATGATCATAAATTCTGAGTTCTGTGTTAAAATGAATTGAAAATAAATATTTACATGATCATTGCAGCATTAAAATAACTATTTTTTAGCTGCAACTCTTCGGGACACGGGCTAAGTAATAATTGCGATTGTTACGTACCTATTAGTGGAAGCCAAAACTTGGTGTTTAATTAATTAAACAGAAACTTTGTGATTTTAAAGTGATTTTTGTATATTTTTAGTTGGTATATATCATTTGCCCTACAGTCAAGCCCTAATAAGTTGGCATACTAGGAATGTATTAGCGTTGCATCTTGAGTCTGAAGTCTGTAAAGTAATCCCCCCAAAATTATGCCTCACAAAATAAGTACTCTATAAGATATCATCTTCTGATTTCGTATTCACCACGACGTCGTCGTTAACCGATAATGATAGTTAGCAAATAAATTCGGACTCTATATAAGCCGCCCTTTTGAATACTTTGGACACTAGAAGTCACAAGCTATCTGTTCTGAAAAGCAGCCGTTCTCTTCGGAATATCTAAATTTTCAACAAGATGCACATCAAGTTTCTGTTTGCCTTCGTCGCCGTCCTGATGCTGGTCGTCCTGGGAGCCAACGAGGCCGAGGCCGATTGCCTCTCTGGCAGATATCGTGGTCCCTGCGCCGTCTGGGACAATGAGACCTGCCGACGTGTTTGCAAGGAGGAAGGAAGAGGCCGGGTCAGTGGTCACTGCAGCGCCCGGCTCCAGTGCTGGTGCGAAGGATGCTGAGCTACATTCCAGTTATTTGTATAATCATAATTGCATCAACAACAAAATTTTTAATTGAAGAGATTACAAATAAACGATTTAATGGAAGAATATGTGATTTTAATTAAGAAAACCTAGCATGGAATTATAATATAATTCATTAAAAGTTAGAGAAAATAAGGTCTGGTAAGACCTGCCATTGTTGCAGGGATCTACATAAATTCCCGTCACGTTTAATTTAATTTAGAACACTCGGAGCACGTTCAGGGAAAGTACATCACGTGAAATATAGCTTTAAAATTAATATGGAAATATAGTTAAAATATATATTAAAGTTTATGTGACTTTAGTTTATTTTTCTCAACTTGTATTATTCATGGGTAATAGGTATATAATTACAGTCAGGTACATTTTCAATATATAATATATGCTTAAGCAATCTTGACTTATTTATTTTATTTAAATTTAGCTAGAACCAATACTGGCCATAATTGTTATTAATATTTTGTGCTTTTTTTAGGATTTTGTGTGTTCTATTATCACCAAATAATGTTTACATTACAGTTAAGAATTTAATAAGAAATCGAATACGACCGGACGTAAACTGTTTATTTAATTTATTATTATATATTTAACTACCCATTCACACATTACAGAAAATCCGACGCTTCAAATTTTAAGCAAATATTTATAAGATGATTCGTTATCTTCGGCCACAAAGGGGGATTTATTGAGATAGCTGTTGTGGTGGTAAACTATTAAACCAACGCAAACTATTTGGGTAAACAACCAGAGCTCATAAAATAGGCCCACCCCATGGTGTTGACTATCTTTATTTGTCAACATATTTTCAATTGTTTTATCAGATCAAAACAACCCATAAGTATTTAAACTGCGAATGGCAAACCAGTTAGTGCCAAAATGCGAACTTATTTTTTGATATACTGATCTAATATATATATGATATACTAGATGAAGGGAAAAATAGTTTAAGCTTCTCATTCGCTCATTTAGAATTTAGAAGCAAGTATTACCTATGTTCCTTAAATATGATTGTTCATAGAATAGGCTATTAATATAATTAATACATAAATTTAATGATACTTATTTGTGGGTTAGATAAGTAAATTACTATAGCTTTTAAGGTGCCAGGGAATTCCAAGACCAACGATATGCTGTACTACAATTAATAAAATTGCTTGCATTTATCTTTACTAGAATAAGTCGAGCACTTGAGATTTTTAACATGTCAGTGCTTCTTAAATCTGTCTGTGTCTGTAAATTAGTACGAGCTTCAATTTTGTTTGTCTCTGAAATTATCCAACATTTAATTAAGCCTCGATAAGTATTTAAGTGCATTAAAAATGCTTGAAAGCTTATTAGTTGGAAATTATCTAGGGTATTTTACAGTCATCGCTAATCAATCAGCAATATCAATAGGAAATACAAAGTCGTTACACTAATAACTTAGAAACCAGAGCCAACGTTTAAATTAATAAGTACCTTTAAATATACTCTTAGGATCGTTTTTTTAATCGTCTTAAATGTATTCATCTCTAGATCTAGTCCAAAACTAAAGCATACTAAAGCTGCTAAGGCATTTCACCTTCACCGTTTACCCTTTCTCGTTTCATTTTAAAGTCACAAAAAAAAATTACAAATAAAATGTTGTTGTGATAAATATGAAGTAAATTTATTGTATTTTTATTATTGTATTTTTGAGGTTGAATTCTTAAGAAAACATCAGTTCAAAAGTCTGTTTTAGCCATCAAAAGGGCGGCTATTAATATCGGCTTAAAAATTCATCAATGCAGTGAAATCTACAGATCCAACCCTATATAAAAGATCTGTAACGGATCTGATTTCATTATCAACTCCGAGTCGTTGAATATAAACATTACCAACCAATAATGATGCAGATAAAGAACTTGTTCGCCCTTATCGCCGTCCTGATGCTGGTCGTCCTGGGAGCCAACGAGGCCGAGGCCGATTGCCTCTCCGGCAGATATCGTGGTCCCTGCGCCGTTTGGGATAATGAGACCTGTCGACGCGTTTGCCGGGAGGAAGGAAGAGGCCGGGTCAGCGGACACTGCAGCGCCCGCCTCCAGTGCTGGTGCGAAGGATGCTAGGGCAGGACATGGATAATTACCCACTAGATTTGGACCAGAACATAAACCTCCTTAATCACGAAATTTAAATAAACTAAAATATTTGATGCATCAAAAAACGCCTTTACGATGGGGATTTCCTGAATACAATATATTTTTGTATACATACATATATATTTATGCAGTTGCGTGCCTTTAAGATCCCATCACGTCTTTTGGTGTATCTTATTGCTAACTCCGAACACGCTCAGGGGAATTCTGTAACTTGGGGAATCCCAAAGAGATACATATTTGCTGTATCGGACAGTTCTTCAGAAAATAAAAAATATATCGTTATCAAACAAAAAAGTTTAACATTTTTAATTTTATATCAATATGACTAAAAGAATATTTATTATTACAAAATTAAAAAATAATGTGTCAGTAAAAGCTCAATTATTTTAATTTTAAGAAAAAAGGAAACACTAAAGTTGCTATACCCTTGGGGTTTTTAATAAATGTATGAGGAAAGGTATAAAATTGCTCCTTTATAATACTCCTAAAGGGGTATTAATCTTTAAATATTTATCCCTAATTTAATGTGATACTTCTTGGGAAAATAAAAGCTCAAAAATATCATAACTAAGTCAATAAAACATCAAATTCAAATTTGGAAAGCGTTTCTGTGATAGTTTTTCCATGTTAACAAAATTCAAAATTCCCTTTAGGAAGACCGCAAATATTTTATTTTTAAATTCAAGAATCCCTTTCCTTTGCAAAATTATTTTAAATCCAACATTCATGTGTTAAAAGTTTTTTTTTTCAATAATTTAACACGATAAAGATAAATTAATATATCTTAAATTTAACAAAATATTTTTTGGAAATCCCCAAAATATTGAATAGCCATTGTTTTGTCTCTCATGGTCTCTATTTTCGTAACATTGTTCATGTTTTGCTTTACTTAAAATTGTCATATCAGTCTTATTGAATCTTGACAGGTGGTTTTGGTTTTAATTGTTTAATTCGTAGCTAACAGCTTTGTTCGCTTAAAATCTAATTTTAGCTTAAACGAATATGAAAACAACTCTTCTTTCTTTATTAAAACCATTTTTGTATTTATGAAATGCTTTGGGTTTATTTTTTTTCTAAAATAAAAATAATTTATTAAAAGCCTACCTACAAAACTAAAGAAACTACATAAAATGCAACAAGATTGCTTGGAATGAAATCTCAAAGGTATAAACATAGAACATAAAGTTATTAACAAAACATAGAAAACGTGCAGATTGGTGATTAGTGACTGTGCTCCCCGACATCGCCGCCACCTGACTGACCAGGTGACTGCAGCTGCTCTGAGAAGCGAAGTTGCTGCTATAAGTTCGCATCCAGGTTCTCATCGGTGTTCTCCTCCACGATCGCCTCATCCCAGGGCCCGTGGATGTTGAACTTGAATCGCTGCTGCCACACGAATATCAGCGGGCAGACAAAGTTAATGAAAATCGTGGTTGTGGCGTAGAGATAGAGCACAGGATGCGATATCCAGTACAGGGCCAAACAGCATATACTAAAGATGGGAACCATGCATTGAGCCCGCCACTTG
Organism: Drosophila ogumai; assembly: GCA_018904815.1. Lineage (NCBI taxonomy): Eukaryota > Metazoa > Arthropoda > Insecta > Diptera > Drosophilidae > Drosophila > Drosophila ogumai. Next base: position 20,347 of record JAEIIJ010002899.1, read on the forward strand.
GCCTCCGTGATGATGGGATACAGGACAAAGAACACAGCAGCCTCGACGAGGAGCACAAAGGCGTGATAGGATGTCGGCAGGCGGGAGGCCAGGCAAATGGCCCCAAAAATTGCAGCATTCAGAGAAATTGCCTAGGAAAACCAGTATTAATGAAACAAATTACATCTTTCGTGTTAGAGGGTCCCACCTTCGAGACCATGGCCACATCCAGTCCATAGTGGCTAAACATCAGGTTGGCCAGCAGGACGAAGAAGGTCATCGTGTAGATGGTATCCGTGCTGATGGCCTGCGTTAGGGTGTGCAGCATTGGCGAGAAAAGGTAACCGAATAGGACCACCGTGACCAGGGTCTTTGAGTCCTCACCCAGCAGAGCCCAGCTCAGGCTTCTGCCCCGGTAGAAGAGGTACCCGAGCCCCGTCACCCCGCAACTGGGTACCAGGATCGTGGTGGGTGCGACGCTGTCGCTGAGCAGCAGCTGGTAGAGTATCAGGAAGCCCGTGATGCAGGAGATCTGGTTGTTCAGCACCGTGATGCCGGCTACTGCCTCGCGGTACGTGTAAATCCGGACATTCAGGTTCGTGCGCAGATCCTTGAGGAAGCTGGGGTCCGTGTAGTTGTCCGGGTATTCCCGATTCGAGTACAGGTTCTTTACCCATGGCCTCCGCTTCACTTGCGCCTTCTTCACCATTTTTTACTCATCGAGTTTTGTGTTTATTATTTTTATTCGGTGTTGTGTTTTGAGTGTGCCCGAACAGCTGATGTGCTGTATTTATAGTGGTGCGGTATTTTTTAATTTATAATTATTAAATTGGTTATTTAATTAAATTTATATTTTGTTTATTTAAAAAAAAATTTAAAAAATATATATATAAATAAAATTTTAAGATCTAAAGTCATTAAAAAATCAATATAATCGACCATATGAAAGTTTTTTGATTATGAAAAGTACGACAGTGTTAAATATCCGGTATATACCACGAGGTATTTTCCACCCCAATCGAAACCGGCCACTCTATTCACAACACCGAGATCCGAGATTTTTTGGAGCACGCACTTGTTTGTTTTGTTTACACCAGCCACGGGAGCCTTCCGTGAACCGAAGATTTGTGAAGAATCGACGTACTGGGGACAGAGGAGCGCAGCCTGCATCGGGAGCCCAATCCATGAGCTGTCTTCCGCTGAAATCGCCGCCGGTCGCGTGTCGTTTTAGAACGAGAAACCACAGAATTTCCGAGAATATCAGAGCTATTTATGGCTTCGAATGCGCAACTCGGAAAAATCATTTTGATAGCCGCAATCGCCGTGTTTTTCTACTACTTCTTCTGGGTGGCGGTGCTGCCTTTTATGCTCATCGATGAAGGTGAGTTGGAGTTGGTAGTCCTCCGCCTCCTGGTCGGTCGTTATTAGTTTTATTGGATAATCTGGGCGGCTTTTGTGCAGTAATTAAAGTGACGCCGCAGCGCAAATTGGTCACGACACGGCATGGCATGTGTGTATGTGTGTGTGTGGAAGGCGGAGGCGGAAAGCGATCCCCCTGATCCGGGCAGGTGGCAGCCCAAAGCCGGGGCTTACCTGGAATGCGGCTTTGAGTATCGAGAGAGCTCAAGGTCAAACAGTGATGCACAAAGTACAGCTTCTCGCTTACGAAAATTGTTGAAATTCAGCGCAGCATTTTAGTTTTGTGTTTTAATAATCAAAAATAATAAGCCATTTTAAACTTTAATCGTATTTTACCTTGGAGTTCTTAAAAACTTCTAACATGATTACTCCGCTAAATATAGCGGATAATTATATTATTCCCTAAATATTTAGTCAAATAATACGCACGCTTACACGTTGACCTGTGTAGGTGTGTTAAAAAGTTAACGAAAAAAATATCAGTACATAATTCCAAAAGTTCAAATAGCCAAATGACACATAATCGCGATATTCCTTGCTTGGGTGTATCAGCACTTAAACATTTATGTCTACATGTGTAGGTATTACTCATTTTCAGTAATTACTTTTACCCAACCAGAGGTAATAACTCTTAAACATGTAGATATTTTGTCAAAATGAATTGGTGAACTTCATTCCGTGACCAATTTAATTTGTTGCCTTTTAATAATGGGTTTTAAAATACAAAATCTAATCTGTATAAAACACCCTATAAATAAAATGCATTCGGTACACAAAGAGAAACAAATTTTCATTTAGAATTTGGTATTAATAATAATTAATACTTGTTAGGAAGAAACGTTCACCCAGATAAGAATTCTAAATTTAGAAATCTGTTTTATATGAATACTTTAATTGGCATATCTTAAAATAGGTACCTTTATTTCATAATAATCTTTAGTTTTAATCCTACCTAAGACTCACAGTACCTTTCCCTTGTCTCCGAACAGGTAATCCCATTCGGCTCTTCTTCCCACCGCTGAAATACGCCTTCATAGTGCCCACTGTATTCGGGGTGATCTTCCTCGGCGGCATCGCCGCGTTCTCCTTCTACCACATCTGGAGCCTGAAGGTGAAGCGCGATTAAAGGCAGAGGTTATCAATTGACGGGCAGACGTGCCTACGATTCCGCTGACAAACAGGGAAGAGCACCAATAGTAGCGAAATCAGTCGATAGCAACATGCCGCAGTGGCTGGTAATTGGAATCTCGGGTGTCACCTGCGGTGGCAAGACGACGCTGGCCCACAGCCTGCACGACTACTTTAAGGGCCTGAGCGGAGCGCCTCTGTGGAACTCACCGTACACGATCGGCGAGGTGCGGATGATCTCACAGGATGACTACTTCCTGCCCATGGAGGACAAGCGGCATCAGCGCAATGAATCGCTGAATGCAATAAACTTTGAGCTGCTCACCTCGCTGGACATGGCCAAGATGCTGAACGACATTGCGAACATAATCAAGGGGCGTCACGTGGCCCAAGGGCCGCCGGAGCAACTGGTGACCTACGCAAATTTCGAGCACTACGCTCTGCAGTTCCAGCAGCAGTACAACTACAATGCGAACTACTACAAGCAAGGTAATGGAGGTGCCTACTATGCTCCCCAGCAGCATCATCAGCAGAGGCACCACCATCACCATCATTCCCAGCAGCAACAGCAACAACAGCAGCTGCATCAGCAGCAGCAGCAGGCGGCGCACATCATGCGCCTCAATGCCCAGATAGCCGCCCAGCTGAGAGACAAGAAGATCAACTTCCTCCTGGTCGAGGGCTTTATGATATTCAATCAGCCGGAGCTGCTGGCGCTGTGCAACCTCAAGTACCACTTCCATCTGCCCTACGAGAAGTGCTTCGAGCGGCGCAGCAGGCGGACCTACGATCCACCGGATGTCACCGGCTACTTTGAGCTGTGTGTCTGGCCCCACTACGAGAAGAACTTCAACGAGTATCGCGACTGCAAGGACATAACATTCCTCAATGGCGAGATAGCCAAGGATAAGATCTTCAAGTTTGTGCTCCAGCGCATCGTACACTACTTTGAGGAGCGTTGCGAGGTCCCGGCACCGGCTCCAGTGGCCTGTCCGCCGCAGCAGAAGCGTTTTGGGATGCTCTATGTGGGACCGAGCAACAACAACACGGTGCTGCCCACAGCCTGTCCCATGGAGCAGTAGTGGGTACCACATATATTGTAGATTTGCGGGGATATCCCCAAGAAATGGCTTTGAATTGTAGTCATTATAAAATGAAGATTGAAAGTAAGCTACTTTTGGGCCATGTTTCCAGGGATTTCAATTCACTAGCTATTTTCAGGGCATTCCTATATATAGAACGTTCCGAAAAGCGGATGTTAAATGGTTCAAAAATGATTTGTACAGTAGGTTTTAAATTGTAAGAAAATTTAAACGGGTACACGGGGTTTTTCATTGACAAAATTAGGTTTACCTTTAAACAGGAAACGCCACTTTCGTTTTCTACAAATTTATAAAATTTTAAAAATTAAAATTAAAATT
>JAEIIJ010002908.1:0-27121 GCA_018904815.1 Drosophila ogumai
AATTTTTTATAATTTTTATTTTTTTACATTTTTCTAGTGGGCAACCCGGAGGAGTACTCATTCTTGATGCCTGTGATGAAGGCTTTGCTGGAGAAATGCCGCTTTGCCTTTAATTTGGACTCAACTCTTCCGGATCTGCCTTCCACCTCTTCGGGTCCCGTGTTCTTCAACGATTTCCAGATGTATAGCACCAGTAAAAAGTGGCGAAACTTTATTGAGCGCATGGTGAGTTTAGATTTTAATCGGGGACCTTAATTATTATATGTGAAAATATTTAATATGAACTTTAAATGAATTTTTATTTTAATATATTTTGCTTGCTTTTAAAAATTATAATTTCATTTTTATTTAACCAGTTTAAATGATTAATATTTAAGTTTTATTTAATCTCTCTTTAAAATATTTAATTATATTTATATTTAAGCAATCATTGCTTTTCTTGAAAGATCGTCCATGATGACTTTAATATTTTAAAGAAAACATTAATAATTATTATTTACGGTCCCTTATTCTCATATTTTAAATGTCTTAAGAGATTTTTGTTGGTTGTTTTTATTATTATTTATTTATTTATATATAAATTCCTTAGCTTAGTTTGCAATACAACTTATTCCTAAAACTTACACACTAGTCAAACAAGTCTTTAAGCTATGCCTCCTGTTCGTTCGTTGCTTCCTTCCTCCGTCAGTACTTCGAACTCAGTATAGTTTATGGTTTTTTGGCAAGTGTGGACGCATCCCCTGAAGCTTACGCTCCATCTCGCGATCTGTAAGCGGACTCTTGAACAACGTCGTGTCAAAGACACCCTTGGTTGTCCGCTTGGATGTGGGCGCGCCTCTGCCCTGCTCCGCCGGCTGCAGGGCCAGCGGAGACACCTGGCTTTGATTCCTCACATAGCTGGGCCGCGTGGGTCGAGTTCCGCGGGAGAACTGCTGCTGCTGCCGGGTGGGCGGGGCTATGGTGCCATCGTAGTAGCTCTGGGAGTGTGACTGCTCGATCCTAACGCTGCTAGAGATGGGATCCAGGGGGCTGGGACTCACGGGCTGGGTGCTGCGATAGCGTGAGCCACCTCGACTTCGGACAGTGGTACGTGGAGCTAAAGTACTCGTCACAATAGTGGGGATAAATCCCGTGCTTGGTGTACTACTCCTGCCCCGCATGGGACTCCAGGGAGCCGGCGTCGTTGTCGTTGAGGACGTTGTGGGTGCCACAAAGTTGACAAAGGTCTGCTTTCTCTCCACATAATGCGAGCCATAGGCATCCGCATCTGCATCTACTTGTTCATTGGAGTCTCCCACGTGAGTGTCTGCATCATAGGCATGCTGGAGCTCTGGGACATCCAGCGTGTGCTTACCCGGCACAATGGCTCCTCCTCCGCCGACATTCGGCTTTCGCTTCCTTTTCCTTTTCTTAGAACTGCCCGCAGCATGGGCATCAGATGGTATTTCGTTGTGGTGATCGGGCGACAAGGCCAGGATGGGTGGATACGACTCCTGTTCCTCCCTGTTGGATGCCTCGAAAGGTATGGGGTCGTAGATGGGCACTTCGTAGCTGGATTTGGGAAAATCAAAGCTGGGGAATTTGTGGTGCGGATTCAGGGGCAGTTCCTGCGAAGGCGGTGCGTAATCGTCTTGAGGATAACTCTGGATGGGATAGGGTTGGGAACCGGGAGGAGCATAGTTGGTGGGAATATGCTGCTGTGATGGATCGTAGCTGGAGGAAGGCGGAAGCTGTGGTGATCCATCATAGGTGGAGGGTGGATGCTGAGGTGGTAGATCGTAGCTAGAAGAAGGAGGATGCTGCGGAGCCTGGTCGTAACTCGAGGAAGGAGGATGCTGAGGAGGTAGATCATAGCTTGAGGAAGGCGGATGCTGTGGGGGAGCATAGTTGTTGGTTGGAGGATCATAGCTGTTAGATGGTGGATGCTGAGGAGGCTGCTCATAGCTGGGAGAAGGATGCTGAGCAGGTTGGTCGTAACCAGAAGAGGGAGGATGATGAGGTGGAGCATAGTTGTTAGTTGGAGGCTTCACATAGTTCGTGGACGGTGGCTCAGCGAAGCTGCCCTTGTGGCCATCTCCGCCAGGATGTGGTGGCGCATAGCTCTGCTGGTGATTTGACTGATACGAGGTACTGATCTCAAAAGCAGGCGGCGAGTAGGCAATCTCAAAATTAGGATTAGTCTTGGAGCCATGCTTCGGCGGCTCAGCAAAGTTCTGATGATAATTCACATTCGGGATCTTTTGCTCGTAAATGGAATAGGAATCGGGCGGCGGCAGATCCTGGTGTTTATAGCTGGGCACTGGAACCGGGGCCGTGGGCACTCCATAGCGCGTGGCTGGCGGGTGAGCCGGAGCTGGAGCCGGTGGCGGAGGAGGCTCGTAGTGCGAGGCAAACGAGTGATCCGGCTGAAAGCTCTGATGAAGCGGCGGCAGTCCGTACTTTTGGTGCGGCACGTGATCGTTGTGCGTGGTCACCAGGCCAAAATCCAGGCTGGGAAACTTGTGCGCTCCATACAGATCCGGCTCCGTGTCGTGGTTATAAAAGTCCAGATCCATGGACTGCGCCTCGTAGCTCGAAGTTGGTATCTTAAAATCCGCCCCATCGAACTTCAAGTGCTGGAAGTCATCAATGGAGAAGCTGGGCTCCTCCAAGTGTGCCGGAAACGAGGGCTTTGCATACCGGAAATGCTGAGATGGAGGCGGTGGTCCGTACTTGATCTTGGGCGGACCCTTGGTCCGGCGGCGCAGCTTGGAGCGCTTACCCACAGCGTAGGGCGGCTGGCGACGATAGCGGATCAGTTTCTCTGCCGCGGGCACTAGCTCTGCCTTGGGCTCTGTCTGGGTTACATTTGTAGCATTGGCGGCGGCACCTTCGAGGGCGAAGGGCAGACAGAAAGCCAGCTGGGAAAGGGAAAAGGGAGAGATGGCAAAGGGTGAGTGGGTTAATCTTCCGCGAAAATGTCATCAGACAAATAAACTTTCTCTAAAAAAACCTTAAATGCTGTCATCTCTGCGCTCTGTGTGTGCTTTTGTCTTACGCGGCCAACCTTTGACTTTCCACCCGGAGACTCACTAGTGGCTTCCGCCTCAGTGCCCCACCGCCAGCAGCTGGCTCCCTGGCTTCCCAACGACGTAACACCTCTACATAGTCACGAGTTATGCTCGCCAGGCTCCTCGTAACGCGGCTGGAGTTGGCATCGTTGCCTTGCCGGCTGGCTGCTCTCACGCAATCCACCAATCCAGGTGAGTTGGGAGGAGCAGGGGAGGAGCTGGCCGAGGGTAGCCAAAGGAGCCAAGCATTGAACCTGATCGTCGCCAGGTTCAATGTGTAAAATCGCGACTCCATTTGCAGCTGCTACTGCTCCTCGGCTGGCCAAGAAAGTGGCTCTGTGAACATGACTTGTTTTCGGGGCTTGACAATTGTTAGCTATTGCTTGTGGCAAAGCTTAGGAGCAGCTTTTAAGGAATATAATTGGACGGTGATGGGGGGTTTATTAAGGAATTTAATTGGTTGATTGTATGTAGAGATATATTTGATAGGCAAAGTGTGGCCTAAACTGGAGGTCTAAGACCTTAACACCTTATCTTCTTAACTGAAAGTTTTTAAGAATCAAAAAAACCTTTAAAGTATACATGAGCCTATTTATCAGGAACTTTGGTAATTATAATTGAACAAAATTGTTTTCTTTATATTTGTATTTTAATCTCTAGGATTTTCTTTACTTTACAATTTGTTGCGTTAAGTTGTTGTTATTTAAATACTTTAAATCTGTAAAGGAATCGAATTTCAAATGCAATTTGTTAAATGAAAATTATGTACTATTATATACATTATAAATCTTGTCTCTGATTTTTAAATTATCATATTTCTGTTGAATTTTATTGATTTACTTGTTTTAACTCTTGAACAAATCAGTTAACTGACTATTAAATTAATGAAAACTTCAATGTTTTCTATTCTGTATCCCTTAAAAGGGATGCCATTTTAACCAAACTGTTTATTGTTTTGATTTTATCAAAGTATTATTAGATTTTTAGATTCAATCCTTTCTGATAGAATCCTATCCTCCAACCAAGTCACACTTATTTTCTCACACAAAACACACATAAGAGAGCAGCATAATTAATTATATAGCATATTATTTAATCGCTTACAAAACAGACCAAAAGCCAAAACAAATTGCACATCTTGGAGCCGTTAAACGCGAACTAAACTCTTCGCTGCGTTGGAGTCAAGTAAACAAATTCCCAAATCGAAACTTTCATTGGAGGCACCCGCGTCCGAATCCCAGAGCGATTCCAAGTTGGAGTTTTTTTAAATTTCAAAACAGTTTTTCCTCGCGGCGGCTCCCGGTCGGTCACGACTCGTCGGACTTTCTTTCGGCAACTGAGCTGAGCGCCAAGAAAGTGGTCTGGTTTTGTGGCTCGAAGAGGCGCAGCGCTTGGAACCAGTCAGTCGTCGAATGACAAAGCGGCGTCGTCGTCTGAGCCGTCGATGCACCCACCAGGTGGAGATTTTACCAGAAATATGTTATTTAGCTCCGCTCTTTTGCCTCTGGTGTTATCTATTCATTTTTAATTTGTGCCCAGCGCCTTGGAACGATCGATGCGCACGCGGGGATTATGCAAAAGAATCTCCCGTCTTGCAATGCGGATGCCCAGGGATCAGCCAGAGTTGGGTATTAAGTAAACCCATCCAAAATATAGCTCCATTGAGGAGCCGAGCACGTCCAACTGATTTCCCCTCTCCGACTCGAGCAATCGAGCGCTTCCTGTGCACATTGAACTTGAACCTGACCGGACGTGACGCGGACTGGGACTGGGATTGGAGCTGGCAGTGATCTCGAGTAGATCTCCAGCAGATGGAACTCGAACACGCACGAAGAGTGTGCCCCTGAATCGAATGAAAGCGAAAACAAATCCAAGCTGCCATAAACGTCAGTTTTGCTCTTCATTGCAACGCCATAAGCGGACTGCGAGAAAAATTATTTTGTATTTGAGCTGGAATTAATATTTAAAGCTGCGATTAAGTTATTAAAAAAATTTAAAATATGTAATGCCAAATTCTTAGCATCAATGTGGCTTACTAATTATAATCTTATCAACATTTACCTAGGTTCATTACATGTGGCTGGTTTTTGCTAGAAATGTTTCACTTGCCTAGCTGCTATAGATGTTGCTAGACATGGTCCTTTCGGCACTTAGAAACATTTACCTATCATCAAAACATGTTGCTAAACATGTTTCTAAATCATAGCCAAGCAATAATTTCCTTATGCTGCTGAACATGTTCTAATAAACATTTACCTAGCAACATTTACTTATTATCTATACATGTTGCTAGACCAGCTGCTATCAACAATTGCCTAGCAATAATTTCCCTATGCCAAAAGAAAATGTTGCCTATCTACTTTTTCTTTTGGATTCTTCAAAGTTATACATAAATTACTACCCTATAAATCTTTTTATTATAACCCACAATTACCCATATTTTCTCTGTATGTACTCAACAATTTCTTTTGCATTTCTCCGACAGGTAAAACCCATGTACGATCACTATCAACGCGACATCGAACTGCATCTGTGGGAGCCCATCAATCGATTCTGGGCGGAATGCTATGAGGCCTGCAAGGCCGCCTCCAAGCAGCGAGCAACACATCAGGCAGAGAATCGACGCCTATTCCAGCAGAAGATCTACATGCCGTGGAAGGTGCGGCAGGTGGAGGAGATGCAGCGCCTGCAGGCGGCGGCAGTGCACCACAAGACCGTCGACAGTCACATACGGAAGCGGTGGAAGACGGCCAAGCGTTTCTTGTACGGCCCCCGAGGTCCCTGGTATACCGGGTGAGTGTTTCAAGCTCTTAATATTAGTAGGTGCACTGGAAGAAAAAAAGTAGTTAAATGATAAGAGTTACTTAAGAGGGATCACCTATGTTGGAATAATTATTTCCGTGTTCAATGTTTAGGGATATTTTATTTAGAACGGAAATCACTATGGGTTTTTTTTTACTATAATAGAATATTTATGGTGTTTCTAATACTAAAATAAAGAAAAACCTTTTGTTCACATTCTTTTCTCACAATTTTAGGTTTTTTTAAGATCAATATATTAGTGTAATCTCTTGTGCTTCATTATTGTTGCTCGAAAATACCTTTTTTCTATCTTATTTAAATATTTTTTTAAATAAAACAAACTTCACTAAACAGTTAGGAATTTTTCTTCGTGTACATTAAAGCCCACACTCGTCGATCCCATTATGAAATGACGCGAAATGCAAGCATTTTAATTGTCCCGCCTTGCATGCCTCTTCGGAGGCGACAATTGTAATGGAGCGTGCTTGATGGCGTGTTATAACATGTGTGCGTGATCACTTAATCACCACTCGTACACCCAAATCCAAACCTAAACCCAAACTCCAAACATAACAAAACGCTGCCAGAAGCCGCCGCTGCCGCCGTCGCGCTCTGTGTTAATTTCACTTCAAAATGCAAACAAATCCCTCTCAATCATTAAGTCTGCGGCAACTTTAGCTATGCCAGACCCGGCTCGTCATGATGATCATGATCATCAACACTCTCGGCTGGTGGTGGCCACTGCCACAATGGGTGAAATCCGTCAAAACAATGCCACAAAATGATGGCGTTAATATGCGTCCGTTAGTTATAATCGAAAATTTAACTGCGATTCGCATTCAAATTTAATCGGATGCCGCAGATTAGTAAAGTGTGGTGCGATTTTTGGGGATTATAATATGAATACATAATGCAGAAAAGGCCTTGCTGTTTTAAAAATAGAGAAACAGTGTTGGTTGAAAGCGAATTTTGGTTATTTTTAAGGTTTGAAAGCGGAATATAAAAGCCTTTCATGGGGTAAAGGTTTATTTATATATTTTTGGTAAATAAAAGTAAAACAAGTACGTATTATTTTTTTTCAATACCTATCTAAGAATTTATTTCGAAAATATTTGTTTCAAAATAGAGCTAATAAAGCATCAATAATTTTAGAAATAATTTAGTTTGAATCATCGAAAACTGCAATGTTCTTTTTTCTTTTAAAGTTCTTGTAAGAATATTTTAAAAATACTGATATTTATATATTTCTTATATATTTTTTTATCATACAAATTGGTTACAAAAAATATATAAAAGATCTTTCACTACCTTTTTTTTGATACATTTCCCCTTTATCTTATTTGAATTTTCCTCTTGTTTTGAGCCCATTGTTGTATCGCCTCTTTAGGTGCTGCACCTCGTCCATTGTTTTACGCTTTCGCCCCACATGTGTCTTTTCCACTTTCCCGCCTCTGCACCCGTGTCGCGATTAACATTTCAATTTAATTTTATTAAATCATCAAGAGAGCGTTTAATGTCGAATGCAACAAAAGGCCCCTCGTCGCGTCGTCGCATTATGCAATTGCAAATGTAACGAAAACTCATTATGCGAGCCATAAATTTTACATAAACAAATATGCACATATAATGCCTGGGCGCCCCCCTGCACAGATGTGCAGACAAGGTGGTGGCTTCCACGCCCAACCGCTGCTCTCCCTCCTCGGCGGATAGAGGTCAGTCCGAGAGCTAATCGAGGCGCGGCGGATGGCCAGTATCCAGTTTCGGCTTGGAGAACACCAAACCATTGTGGCCGGCTGCCAATTATCCGATCGGATCGATTGCCAATTGACCAGCAAAATTCTCTTACGGCTGAGCCCATAAATTTTATTTTTCTGACCACTTTGCATCGCCGCGTTGCTCGGATTACGAATTACGCAGGTTTCTTTTTTTTTTAGTTTTTAGCAGTGCGTGGAGCTTGGGCCTTGAGCTATTAGCTTACGCTCAATTGACGGCCAAAACTGCAGTGGCTACTGCCTTGCAGTAGCGGTGACCTGGTCGAGGCGAAGGAAGGTCATCGCCACGCTCACGGCCTGAAATTCTAAGCCTAAATTGCTCTACTTTATGATTGAAATCTACTTGGGCTTTATGAACTGCCTATGGTCAAAGGCTGCTCTAAATAGCAGCTATAAAAATTTAATAATTTAAAGTATGTTGTCAATTATATTTATAAATTCTATAAAAGTTGAATTATTATATTAATTGCTAACATCCGTTAGCCATAAAAACAATATAAAACAGGGAGATTAATGGTCTTTAGATTATTTTTAACAAATGTTTTTAAAAGAATGCTGAGCTTATGGGTTTTTAAATTTAATGTAAACAAACTTGTTTCTAGTTCTTATTATACCCTTCCAGGGTATTATTATTGTAGTCGGTCGTCTATTTAACAGTGGAGGAGTCATTTCCGATCCTATAAATCATATATATTCTTGATCAGCATCAAAAACCGAGTCAAACTGGTCATGTTTTAGCAGAAAATGAAAATTTCATAAATTCTTCAAAATTTGATAAGGGGTCACATCGTTAAAATTCTCGAAAATTCACAAAAATTTTGAATTATTAAAATTTAAAATAGAGTATACAGATTTGTAAACCTGCAAAAAAACGAGCAAAGAAAAGCAATTCGAATTTGATGCTCTTTTGGCTTAGTTATGATTTGTCCAAAAAATTATCAAATAAAAATATGGATAAATATCCATTTAAAGTATTAACGATTTTTCGGGTTCTTGAATGGTGTTATGATATTATCATATATGTTCTTGATCAGCATTTACAAAAACTTAGCAGAGAAACAGAGTTCGATTTCATTCTCCTTTTCTTATTTATTTACTAAATTTAAAATTATGTTAATTTCATGTTAAATTAAAGAAATTTAGAACTTTAGATAATTAATTAGATCCATTTTTAAATTACTTAAAAGTTTAAGACAGTTCCTCACCAAATTTCTGGTTTATTTTACTAGGCTAAAATAAAATAGTTCTTTATTTGCATTAAAATTAATTGACTATCGTAAAACATATTTAAAAGTAATTTAAATTTCGTTTGAAAAATATGAATGTATTTCTGGTAGACCAAAAGGTTTAATTATATAAAAAAATGTATTTATACAATTGTTTCTGTATATAATAGTTGCAAAACTTAATATACATTCCCTTTGGTACTCATTAATTTTGTTCAGTCATATAGACTTAATTATAGTTCTTAGCTTTCTATAAAATCTGTCTTTCCATTTCTGTTGTAATTTATCTACCCACATTTTTTACTTACCCCTAACTTATCTTTATATTTCCCCAATAATCTGATAGATTTCCTTTCCCTCCCCATCAAAACTCCTTAATCTTTTCCATTTGCATAGCTTCGGTTCGTTTATTTGCAATCTCGGTTCTCATTCTGCGAGTTCTACTCGGTGTGCACAGGCTCGGATTAAATAAGAATAAGAGTTTGGGATTGTTGTTTGGGGATTATAGAGTTTTTATCGCGGTCAAACAGCCTTAAGACTAAAAAGACAAGAAACAAAAATGAAAGGCGCCTCGAGAATGTGTGTGAGTGTAGATGAGGGGACATGGACGCAAGTCCAGTGTCCTTGGATTCGTATGTACATATTTCGATAAATCGCTTTCATTTCAACTAATACTAACAACTACTATCAACTACGATCGGCCCGTGGCCCAGCCAGCCATCATATCATCCCTCATCGATCTGGAGGCCACGTGGCAGGAGAAGTTGGTCGCGATGTGTCCATGGTTCGGTTTGCGGCAAGAGGTCGGCGTCCGTTTTGTATTCCTTTGACTTAGTGGTAGCCCAGCGGCGACAGGGCAGGCAGCGCCAGTTTGGGTCCATAGGCAGGAGCCAAAGCCGGTCCATATCCATGACCCAGAGCTGGTCCATAGCCATGTGCCAGAGCGGGATAGGCAGGAGCCAGAGCCGGATAGGCGGGAGCCAGAGCTGGCACCTTGGCCACCAGCGGAGCGGAGTGAAGCAGTGGAGCCGGAGCCAGAACCTTGGCCACCGGAGCCACAGCCTTTACAACGGCACCTTCGCGGTGAACCACAGCGTTGAATCCGTGAACAGGATCGGCGGTGTACTCCACAATCCTACGGGTGCCATCGGCCTCGATCAGGGAGTAGGAGCCCTGCACCACATCTCCGCTGCGGCTCTCCTGCTGGCTCTTCACATCGCCAGTGGAGCCATCCTGGGGGAGGGTTTGAAGGGGGGATATTATGAGTAAAGGATGTAGTATATTATATATTTTTTTTAATTTCAGGAGGATAGTTTAGTTTACTCAAAACCTTTTTTAAAATCAGTGTATCATATTCCCTGTTTAAGTTTATTATTTATTTTATATAAATGACTTTTATTTTACTTTGTATTTTATTTATTTCTATTACTTTATTTAGTGTTGTGATTTTTCTGTTATATTTCCACATTTTCTTTAAATGTTTGCTTTATTTCAGTTGACTTTGTTTATGCAAATATTGAGTTATTTTCCTTGTTGTGATTTAATAGTTCTGATTGCAGTAGTCACCTCTCCAAAACATTAAATATTTATAAAGCCTAGCGGGTAGGTGGTCTATATGTAAATTTAAATTTTTCTAGCAGCTGTTTTTATTATTTTTTATGAGGTGTCTGTGAAATGGAGTGAACTATGAATACAGAACATGATTGTGAACTTTTGAAGTTGTACGCTCAAGGCAAAACAATTAAAAGATTTGCATTCTCAATTTCAATTATTTCAATTTAAGAATATTATATAAGTCTGGGAACCTTTTAGTTATACTTTAAATATTTAAAAAAGAATTATGTTCTTGGTTTTGACTCAGTTTTATAAATCTTAAAATGAGATAGAATTTTAGTTTTAAATCAAACCTAAATTTCCTTTTCAATATTTTTCATTTAACTTTAGATGTTCCTTTAGCTAAAACTCAAAGGTTAAGATTATCCTCTCTAAAATTTAAAATATAAATTCTAAAAAACTTCTTTCATCTTTGTTTATCCTTTCTCAAGTCCTGAGTTCAAATTCTTTAAAGTGTTTCCATTCTATTCTCATAACTCCTGACCGACCATTTGTATCTTTTTCTCGAGTAATATCCCTTCTAGTATTTTTTTTTTCTTCATTATCCTTTTACTCACATGAACATCATAGCTGTAGCTATACTGCGGATTCGGATCGTACGGCTCCGGGGCGGCCACCTTGGCCACGGCCAGTGGAGCTGCTACCTTGGCCAGTGCCGGATACGAGGGATACGATGGGTAGGCAGGCAGGGCCAGGCCGGGACCGGGTACCACCACGGCGGAGCCGACTGCCACCAGGGCGCTCAATACGAGGATTAGCTTCTGGGCCATTCTGGATAGAGACCTTAGATTTTTTGGAGAACTTGCTGCTGCTGCTGCTGCTGCTACTCGGCTGACAAATGATCGCGCTCTGTGGTTCTGTGGCCGCTCGACAATTGCTTTTTATAGGCCGTCCCGGGGCCCGAGCCCAAAAAATCCGATCCAATCCGCAGCAGCCGCCTGCTACAGATATTTATGCAAAAATAAAAAAATAAATAAGAAAACCAAAAAGCCGAAATCAACTAAAAAGTGCGCTTGCGCATGCGTGTGTATGCGAAAAAAAAAATAAAAATACTGCCATCGATCGCGACAAATATAAAATAATTCATTTTTCGCCGCTGCCCATGGCAATCAGAGGCGATGGCGGAGGAGGAGATGGAGGTGGGGCACGCATGTCTGGGCGGTATGGGAGGAGCTTTGTGTGTGGACCAGTGAACCACTGGACAAAGTAAACTGGTCGTCGTCGTCGTCGTCGTCGTGACAAAAAAGTTCAATTCGAAAGCATAGACATAGACCACCGTGGATCAGGTGTGTGTGTTGGCCTGTGTGTGCCTCCCAGGTCTCATGTCCCCATGCCCCATGTACCCATGTACCCATGTCCCGTGTCCGTGTCTCGGTTTATGGCCACCAGATTGGGGCAACGCTGCTCACGCACCCAGCAGCAGCAGCAGCAACAGCGGCAGTCGATTGTTGAAAGGTGTGTTTGGGGCACAGCCTTCGAAACTGGCTGGCAGAGCTGCTAGCTGCGCCCACCCAAAAATCCCCGCCAGACGCAGTCACTGCACTGGGGGAAAAGCAATGTTCTTAGTCATAGAATTAGAAGGTTTTTTAATCTTGTATAAATAAAAAGCTTTAAAGTTGATTGTTATTTGTTCAGAAACTCAAAGCAAACCCTACAGGGGCCTTCTTAGAAACAGCGCAATTAATGCTAGAATTCTCAATTAGTTCTAGCTGCAATCATTATGAAATCACGCTTTTACGATTATTTGCGTTGCCTTAGAATTCTCAACTGTACGTTTCGGTTGATGTTATCCAATCAGAATTTAAAAGTTTGATACTGATAATGTCAAAATATTTATAACATTTTAATATAAAATGTAGTATATAATAATATAATAAATAATAAGAGGTTCCCCTAAAGCAAACATATTCATTGTGAAAATATAAAACTTAAGGCAGTTTCTATACGTAGTCCACCTTCCGTTTTGGCTTCCGTTAAAGTTAAACCACCTTAAGCCATGTTATGTAATCTTCTTATAAATTAAATTTTACTTTTTTCCTCAGTGTATAGTTATAGTTCTGTTTCGCCGTTGTCTCTGTTGCCATTGGGACAATTTTGCCCATTATCACTAATTTTCAACGCGTACTGCTTGTTAGGCGTTGCAGTCGCAGTTGCAGTTGCAGTTACTGTTGCTGCTGCTGCAGTTGCTGTTGCAGTTAGCAGCGCAGTAACTGCCGGCAGCAAACATCTATGGACATGCTCGGGTTGGGGCTTTGCGTAATCCCAAAATTGCATCTCGTGCCGATTTTTTACTTTCAATTAAGCTATTGAATAATTTTTTGAGTGCGTGTCTGGCCCAAGCGAGTGAATGTATTTGGCATGGAAGAGTTCTTTGGGCGTGGAGCAGCTTGAGGAGATTTAACACCAAAGATAGCAAGATTGCAGGGTTTCTTATGTAAGAGGAATATATTTATATATTTAATTAATTTATTGTTTGTTTGTGACATTATAAAAATCTAATTAAAAGGAGTACTCGTAAAAGTTGCACTTATATTTCATAATAACTCTTAGTTAACTTTTAAAAAATCTGTATATTTTAAGAGACTGTAATTAATGCCAGCTTTGATCTTGAAAAACTATCAATCAGCACTTAGTATCTTGTTATACTCGTATTTTGCGTGTGCTTAAATTTAGTTCATTATCACTTACTGAACTTAGTAAACATATTTAAAGCCTTGAGCTTGCCAGATCAACTCATTAATTAATAATATGGATAGGTGTAAATGTAAACTAGTTTGGTTTTTACCAGAGAGCAATTTAAAGTGTGTGTAATTGAGTCATTCGTTGGCGGATTCCATTAGTTTCTCACTATAATTTTCCTTCTTTGGCTTACTGAGTTTATTATTAATTGATTTAAGTGACTTTACAAACCTCCCAAGGAGCAGACAATAAGTTATGTACTAGCTAGGATCTGGGGTATATAGTTACTACAAGCCTAACCAAAAAGGGGAGCAGGAGCGGCGGCCACCAGAGGACGCGGTGCCACTGGGACAGGAGCAGCGGCAACGGGCACCGGTCCGCGCTGCACCACCGCATTGAAGCCATTGATGGGATCAGCGGTGTAGAAGACAGTGCGCAGTGATCCGTCCGCATCCACCACCGAGTAGGAACCCTTCACAACATCTCCATCACGCACTTCCTGCTGGCTCTTGCTGTCCCCCGTGAGAGCATCCTGTACATTGTAGGCGAAGGCGTACTGCGGATGAGGATCCACCTCGGTGTTGAGAGGAACTCCCACAGGAACTGCCGCCGGAAGCAAGGCGCACTCGATGGCGGCCACTAAAGCGCAGCATATGAGGGTGATCTAGGGAAGGGATTATCCGTTATGTATATGGTATCCCCTGCTAGTTGTAATCCTTGGTAACAGTTCCTGAAACACTCACCTTGATCAGGGCCATGACTAGGTTTTGCTGCTCGCTGGATTTGCCTGTGCTGATGGTGACTTGACAACGCTGTTGGAACTGTCTTTGGCTGCCCACGGATCCGGGGTTATAAAGGGCCACTCCAGCCCGTACTGCTGCGTGCTGCTTGGCGTGGTGTGGCAACCCAGCACTGCCAAAAGCGATTCCACTCGCTGACGTAACGTAACCCATTTCGGGCTCTGGTGTTAGACCAACCAAAAGGTGGAGGTTTCCCCAATGGACGTGCCAGCCACAAGCACCCAACTTGCACAATTCAACCATATGAATTGTGATAATAAATATATAGTTGGCACTACGTGATGGGAATTTTAGATTCCTCAAATCCCAGGCTGAGTCGCTGGACCTACCCCAAAAGGTGATTGATTGAACCACCTAAAAAATCATCTAAAAAATAACTCTTTTGTATTTCTTTTTTTGTACCGAAACTTTTATTCAGTAAAATGCAGAAACTAATTCACTAAGTTGCCGATCCCCAGAACGGTATCCCTAAACATAATCAATGGAGTGGGTCCAATCGAATCCAATCGGAGTGGGTTCATCATCGTCATCATCGTCTGTCGGGGGGCAACAGCAGGCACGTTGTTTTCTCGGGAAGAAGAGCGGGTTAATCGGGATTTAATAGTGATTCTTTAAAACTATTCAACAACGGTCCTAGTCCTCCTCTTAGTGTCAGAACTAGGCCACAGAGTGTTTGTCATCGGTTCGTCTCCAGTTTGGAGATACCTCCTCTTAGTGGTATCCACCGAGACTCAGACCGGGCGCGGAGGCATATCCAATCTTGGTGATGGCGGGAACGGCGGCAACAGCCAGTGCTGGCTTGGCAATGGCCACAGCGGCCACGCCCTTCTTTTCCACGACCGCATTGAATCCATTGATCTTGTCGGCGGTGTAGGTGACCTTGCGGATGGTGCCATCGGGCTCGGCCAGGGAGTAGCTGCCGTGGACGACCCCATTGACCAGGGTCTCCTCCTGCTGCTTGGAGTCGCCGGTGTGGTGATCGGTTACTCCATAAGAGAAACTATACTGGGGATTAGGATCGTAAGGCTCTGCCACGGCAACCTTTTGCACAGCCACAGCTGGAGCAGCCAGGATCTTAGGGGCAGCATAGGAAATGGCAGGAGCAGCATAGGAGACAGCAGGAGCAGCTAGCAGCTTGGGAGCAGCGTAGGAAATAGCAGGAGCAGCTAGGAGCTTGGGAGCAGCATAAGAGATGGCAGGAGCCGCATAGGAGATGGAGGGAGCCGAAAGTCCGTAGGGATCAATGGGAATGGCCACGACCGCGGACAGGATCAGTCCCAAAACGAACAGAGTCTAACGAAACACCACGATAAGTTCTGTAAGATAATCCGCAATCCTGGCCAGCAACTCACCTGGGCAAACATGGCGAAGGATGTGTGACTGGAGGACTGGAGGTGTCTCTGGTGTCTGCACGGCGAGAACTCAGCTCAAGTGTGAGATGCATTGGACGCCAGCTCTTCAGTTTTATATATCGCCAGCCAAATTCCTCCGCTCGCTAAAAAACTGGACAATCTAATGGGCAGAGTGACAATTGCGGCGTCTCATTTGGTCGGGCGACTAGCTGGCCCGATCTCGATCTCGATCTTGCACCCCAGACCTCATCGCATTTCGTGTTTCTGGTGCGGATTTCATCATGAATGCTGCTGTGCTCTGCTCAGCTGCGTTGGCTTTTCTCAATGGAATAGCTCCACTCACCACTTGGATCCGTTCAAGAGCGCCGCTCCAAGACGGCAAGTCACCACCAAGACACCACTTCCAGCACCAGACTCGTTTTCCGCTGCCCAATCTGGTTTTGTTTTTTTTTTTTGGTTGCACTTTTTCGGCACATTCTCAGGTTCTCAGGCCGAACTTTGTCTGATGTAATAGCTGCCGCATGTGGCATGGGGCAGTTGCAGTTGCCACAGGAAAAATAAATCTAACTGAGGGAATTCATATTTACTTTTTTTTGGATAACGTAAGATAGGTGGTGTGTCACGTAATATGAAGGAAAGGTTATTTTCTTTTTAGAAAAATATTTTACATAATTGCCTCAGAAAATTCTAATATCTATTTTTATATTTAATCTGAGAGATTATGCCAGAAAAAAAAAAATAAACAATTGATTATCTAGGGTAAAGGTGAGAGTTAAAAACTAAATATGTTATGTAGTCACGCGTTTAAATACAATTTTTCTTTGCAAACTATCCACTTCCCAAGATTTTTCTTGTGTTTATATATTTTATAAACCTTTAAAACCTTTAAAGATTAAATATTCATCCATATTTAAGTTTTTAAATGAATATAAATATCTTGTAAATTTTGTGCGAATTATTACTCATACGCAGTGTTGTCTTTAACAGACAACGTGGCGTATGATGGATGAGGTTCTTCATTGGAGATTTAATTCAAAATGGACTGTAAACTCTTGTATTATTTTATTGAAATAATGTATTATATAAATATATAGATTATTTGTATATGTACATATAAATATATATATTTTTTTAATTGTATAAAAGGTGTACAAATTATTACTCATACGCACTGTTGACTTTACAAGTGGCGTATGATTGATGAGGATCTTTATTCATTATTTAATAAAGATGTATTACTTTTTTATTTATATATTATATATATGTGGGTATAAATCTATGTATAAATTTATTTATATTTCATATTTTTGTTTATATATAAATATTTCCCTCATATCATAGTCTTAATAACCCCCTTTGTTAGAGTATCGAAACAAGATCAATCGTTTGCTGGCCACTCGTTTAATTAGAAAACAAAAATGGCAAGTTTTCGTGGGTTTCTTTTTAGGAGGAGGGAATGGGCGGTGGACAGTGGACACGGCGAAGTGGCCCGGCGCAATTACGCACTCGCACACGCATTTGCTTGGCGGCTGCTTGCTCCTCCCCTCCACTCCCCACCCCGTCACCTCACCACGGCTTCCAAGCAGCGCCCACTTAACCACCGTAATTGCCTCGATCGGGCCAAAAGACACACTGCTGCAGCCGGCAATTGTCAGCTTTTAGCGCTGCAAACGACGACCTTGCCCACAATTGGTATTTCGTCTACTTTTAATTAATTCTCATCTCGGTGCGATTGAGCAAGGAACTTAAGCATCTACGGCAGCTGGAGCATTCCATTGGTCATAGCCAAAATGGAGGCACCAGTTTCCGGTGGCTAACTCTTGGATGATTAATCGAGCTCTCTCTCGAGTGAGGGAAAGATTGAGACTTGTCTCTTGTCTCTCGGACTCTCTGAAAGTGAATCCGCAGCCAACAAGTCGCAAGGTCGTTGGTTGCATTTTGGCAAAAGAGTCACGAACTCACTAGCCAGCCACCAGTTACAGCATGGCATCGATGGGGAATCTATAATCAGTTATAGATGGTTACCACGGCTTTGGCCAAACTCCAAAGTTTAAGACTCTATTTACAGGGAATTTTATGGGTTTTTGTGTGAAAGAAAAGGGGAAGATTTAGAGGGCTTAAACTGAGACAAAGCAACGTCTTTATAAGTTTTCATTTAAATATTTTAAAAGATTGTTGATAATTAATTAGATTTAGAGACAAAACTAAATCCTATATTAATGTTAAATTTTTATCAAATTAATCTTATTTCTTATTCGGAGAAGTTTTAGCATTCAAACAGTAGAATAATTGATTATTAAGGGTCGAAGGTAATGATTTAAAACCGAATATATATTAGGATTACAGATTTAACTAAATGTTCTCCTTGGAAAGAGCCTAAAATTTCCAATAATTTACATGCCCATATTTTTAAAACCCCTTAAAACCCTTTTATATTAAATAATACATGAAGAATTTAGCTTTTTAGCTTAGAGTTAAGATCTTAAAAATTATTATGATCCTATTAATAGATCGTTTAATTTATTTTATACCAATTCTATCTTATTATCTTGGTTTTATATATCTAATATAATATATCCTTATTTCCTCAAAAATGATAGTTAATAACATAATATTGTAGTTTAGGAATGTTGCTAGGAAATACAACAATTTGTAGCAATTTTTGATATTTCCTACCAACATTCCTGAGCTAGAAGTTCCTGATATTGAGGGATATATTAGAGTTATCTTCTTACCTTCCATCTATGATTATTTATCCCCAAACCCTCATCGATATTCTTAGCCCTCTTTGACCCAGTTTCCCTTGGCCAAGTGAAACCAAAAGCTGCCTTATTATGTGCCAGTGGTTGATCATTAGCATTTGTAATTGTTTACCAACAAAAACTGTATAACAAAACTTTCCAATTTATTGTAATGCCACCCAAGTCTAAATAATCATATACAGAGCAGAAAAAGTCTTCCACATAATTACTTTATTTTAATTTTAAGAAGTCAAATTTTAACCACCCTGAAGAGTTCAATTTAATAACTCAATTAAGCTGGGCTTCTGAGCTCTTTGGTGTAAAAGAAAATTAAAGCATTGCCATTGAATGGATCTGGCATGACAATTACCGAAAACTACAAACTACTCGGACTCCAAAAAATAATCAAATCGCATTCACTTTCGATCCGAGCAAGGCAAAAAAATAAAAATACAGTGGCAGCAAATAAAAATGAAAACCTGAAGCAGCCGCGACAGAAAATTGGACTACGTGCTGGGAATTTGGATCAATTTTGAAGAGAGAGACGCGCTCTGTAGGTAGGAAGCGACCCCAAAAGGGAGGACCAAGAGGAGACGACGGCGGTCAGGAGCTTGGGCTCCGGCTCCCATACGCAATTGGTACGCAATATTCCCTCAGCTGAGCGACGACGCATGCAAATTTCGCGAACGCATCTGCTATATAAAGTCGTCGTTTTTTTGGCCAAAGCATGTCAGTTCATTTTCGATAATCGACGGTGACAATCCCCCCAAAAACCCAAGCGGCACAATGAATCCTCTGACGGTTAGTACAGGAGGATTGCGTTCCCGTTCCAGAGGTTAACAGATCTCCTCCTCCGCACAGGTTGTTGCAGTTATCTCCTCGATGGCCCTCTCGGCTCAGGCTGGTCTGGCGCCCTTCTCCGCTCCTCTGGCCGCCGCTCCTCTGGGCGCTCCTCTGGCCTACTCTGCACCTCTGGGACCTGCTCCGTACTTTGCCCCGGCTGCTTACTCCGCTCCCCTGGGCTACTCGGCTCCTCTGGTGGCTGGACCTGCTCCTCTGGTGGCCAAGACCTATGCCGCTGCACCCTTCGCTGCTGCTCCCTATACTCCCTTCGCCGCTCCAGTTGCTGCTCCCGTTGCTGCTCGCCTGGCTGCCCCAGTGGCCGCTCCCCTGGCTGCCCCAGTGGCGGCTCCCCTGGCTGCCCCAGTGGCCGGTCCCCTGGCTGCCCCAGTGGCCGCTCCCCTGGCTGCCCCAGTTGCTGCTCCTTTGGCTGCTTCAGTTGCCGCTCCCATTGCCACCGAGGTTGTGGATGCCTACCCGCAGTACAAGTACGCCTACGATGTCCAGGATACGCTGACCGGTGACTCCAAGACCCAGGAGGAGACCCGTGATGGTGATGTTGTTCGCGGCTCCTACTCCCTGATCGAGCCCGATGGTTCCCGTCGCATTGTGAGCTACTACGCTGATGATATCAACGGATTCAACGCTGTCGTGCAGAAGGATGTGCCCGTGGCCGTTGCTCCAGTTGCTCCAGTGCTGGCCAAGACTGTGGCTGCCCCAGTGGCCGCTGCTCCAGTTGTGGCTGCTGCCCCGGTGGCTCCAGTGTTTGCCAAGACTCTGGCTGCACCCATTGTTGTCTAAAGAGGAGGAGGAGGAGAAGAAGAAGGAGAAGCAGAGACAACTCGACAAAGGACTTTCATCTGTACATATTCGATTAATCATTGTCGAGCTACAAAATAACTTTCATCAAAAAAATCCTAAAAAATAAATAGAAATTTTGAAAAACAAAGGAAAATAGTGTTGTTTTTTTAAGAGGGAAAAATAAGAGATATTTTTAAGAGTAATTCTTCAACATTATCAACAGAAATCCTAATAAAAAATTAATAGATTTAGAAAACTACGGAATATATAATTATATATTTTGTGGAGAAAGTAAATAAGGTTAAGACTCTTTCAGAGCTTAAGAATTTATCCTTAATCTTAAATAGAGAATTATCTTATTAAAGATTATTATTATAAAGATTATCTAAAAAGTGTTTATTCATTTTATAAAAATTTATCATCTTATAATTTCAAATCTTCATTTACCTTTCCAGAAATGTGGACGAGGAATTCTGGAAACTATCTCCCCATGAAAATGTGGCAAGGATGCGTCTGAAACTGGAGCCCCAACTATATCCCAACAAACACGAAAATGCCGCCAATTTGCGGGACAATGCAACCAGTGCCTATGACACCAAGTAACCTTAAACCAATCCTTACCAAAATTACCTTTTAATATACCTTCTCCATAGGGAAATCTCCGAGTTTGATTCCACCATCAAGAACGCAGTGGTTCGCGATTTCCTGGCCGACGATGAGAGCTCCCAGCTGGAGGAGGAGCTGCGTCAACTGATAGACAGCCAGGCACAGCAGGATGTGGCTTTGGAGAAGCTGGTGATGTCGCAGGACTGTGAACTCATAACGCTGATGACCAAGGTCAAGGGTCGCATTGAGGTCAACCAAAGCGTGTTTACTTTTGTGGACCTGAGTCCGCCCACGGAAGATGCCTCCAAGCATGACTTTAGATTCTCCACAAACAAAATACGCGAAGTGCATCTAAGGAAGTACAATCTTCGCAGGAGTGCGCTGGAAATCTTCCTGGTGGATCAAACCAGTTACTTCTTGAATTTTACCACAAAGGTGAGTCTATCTTTAGGGTTTTCTAAGATTGAAAGTTATAATTTATTTATTTTTCAGACCCGCAACAAAGTCTTTACCAAAATTGTGGGTCTACCGCTGCCGAATATATTATATGGCTCGGGAAGATCTCCGGCTGAGCTGCTGAGGGCCTCTGGCCTCACCCAGAGATGGATCAATCGGGAGATCTCCAACTTTGAGTATCTGATGTACCTGAACACTATCGCAGGACGATCTTATAATGATTTAAGCCAGTACCCTGTCTTCCCCTGGATCCTGGCGGACTACACCAGCGATGTCCTAGACCTGACCGATCCCAAGTCATTCCGTGATCTGTCCAAGCCCATAGGATGTGTAAGTTTAGGTTTTTAAATCTTTACTTTTAGATTTTATTTAAGAAAATACCTCTCTCCCCCTAGATAAACCCCAAAAACGAGGCTGAGGTGCGCAGCAAGTACGATTCCTTCGAGGATCCTTCTGGTGCCATACCCAAGTTCCATTATGGCACTCACTACTCCAACTCAGCCGGCGTCTTGCACTATTTACTGCGCGTGGAACCCTTTACCTCGCTGCACATTGAGCTGCAAAGCGGACGCTTTGATGTGGCCGACAGACAATTCCATTCAATACCCCAAACATGGAAGCTGCTTATGGACAATCCCAACGATGTTAAGGAGCTGATTCCGGAGTTCTTTTACTTTCCAGAGTTTCTCAAAAACATGAACAAGTAGGGGGAACAGCTTAAATTCCTTTTTCTTGGGGTTTATATTTGTATTTTCATTGCAGATTCGACTTGGGTCACTTGCAAATCACCAAAGAAAAGGTTGACGATGTCATACTACCCGCCTGGGCCACCACGCCCGAGGAGTTTATAGCCATACACCGGCGAGCCTTGGAGTCGGAGTATGTCAGTCAGCATCTGCATCACTGGATCGATTTGATCTTTGGTTATAAGCAAAAGGGACCCAAGGCTGCAGAGGCCTTGAATGTGTTTTATTATTGCTCGTATGAAGGTGCCGTGGATCTGGATAAGATCACCAATCCCGTGGAACGGGAGGCTGTAGAAGGTGGGTCTAAGTTCATGTATTATCCTTACCTTATCCTTAATATTTTATATATATTTTTTTTAGGCATGATCAACAACTTTGGCCAGGTGCCCTCCCAACTGCTTAGGGAACCGCATCCCCGACGCCTCACTCAGGATGAGACTGCCTTGAAGCTGGTTCGTGCCGAGCTTAGGCGGCCGGATCTTACCCAGTTTTTGGACAAGGTGGTGCAGTATTACTGCGAGTTGTCCACGCCCAAGGATCCCATTGTATATCTCAGTCCGCCACGCAGTCCGCCGAGATCCTTCCTGCAGCTAAGTCCCGATGTTCTAGTCAGTATATCCAAATCCACCATTTTGGGCTGCAATTCCTGGCTGTCCTTCGATAAGGATCAGGGTTTCCTGCTGGAAATTGATGCCACCACGGCTAATTTAAAGTAGGTTTATTTTTGTTCTACAAATATTGAGAAACTCCTAATTCTATGAGCTTCTTTTCAGGAACCGCAAGCGCATCTTTGGACCCTTCCACGCCTCACAGCCACCCCACTCACAGCTCTTTGCCGTAAGCACGGATGGCAAGCTCTTGTATGCTGGTGGCATTTGGGACAACTCTCTGAGGGTTTACAACCTCAACAAGGGCAAGGCCGTGGCCTCCGTGACCCGCCACTTGGACATCATCACCTGCATAGCCCTTGACAATTGTGGCTCGTATTTGGTGACGGGTTCAAGGGATTGCACTTGCATTGTATGGAGCATACAGGCGAATCAGCAGGGTGGCGGTGGCGGTGGTGGATCCACCAGCAACATCCCCGTGCATGCGCTCACAGGACAGTCGCATCTGCAGGCCATCACGCAGCTAAACACACAGAACAGCTACTCACCTAAGCCAAAGACCGTGCTTTATGGCCACGACAATGCCATCTCCAGTGTGGCCATCTACACGGAGCTGGATCTGGTGGTCTCCGGTTCGCTGGTAAGGATTTATAACTCATTTTCCGGGGGTTATGTAAACTTATCTTTGATTCTTGGGCTTTTCAGGATGGCACTGTGAATGTGTACACGCTGCAGGAGGGTCAGTTTGTGAGGACACTCAAGCCCATTGGCTGCACCGAGTCCTGTGTGCAAATATCCTTTGTTACTGTTTCCTATCACGGTGAGTTTATAGGTTTAAGGTTTTATTTATTTAATTTGAATTTAAAGTGAACAGTTTGAGAGTCACTGTCTGCGCAGCGCTTTAAAGTATGCTACAGTTTTTAGGGCTGAGGTGAATTTCTTTGTCTTTTAGCTGAAGTTTAAAATGTTTTTATAAATTAAAAGAAAGAATTCAATGGGGGGATTGATTTTATTTAATAAGTTATTTATTTAGCTTGTTAAATATATTATATATATTATACTTTTTTTTTTTAATGAAAACAAAAACGAAGCTAACGAAACTAAGCCAAAATTGCGTTAATTTCAATTCGGAAAGCTCTTCTGTGAAATTAAGAAATTTAAATTTTGACAATTTTAACTATGTAACCCCTTATAAAATTTAAAAAAAAGGGTCACAAATATTTCACATAGCTAGAAAAACCTCCCCTGTTGATTCTAATGAAGAATATATTTGATTTATAGGATCGGAAATAACTTCTTAGCTGGTTTACAGTCCTCGAACTAAAATTATAACACCCTGCAAGGGTAAACCAATATAGTTTACATTGTTAAACAAATTAAACTTGTCTGACCATATTTTATTTTTAAGACAACTAATTTAGTTCTTGCTTAATTTATATAGACTTAACTTTTCTCAATTCCTCCTAATTAGTTTAGTTTGGATTTTGTATCTCCCTTATTGATTTTGATTATAATGTTGTCTCTTAATTAGTGTAGCTCTCCCAAACCTAATTTACTTACCAAACTAATTAATTAGCACTGCAAACTTTGGCTATAGTTTTACCTTCACCTGCTCCTCCTGAAAATCCCCCCAGGAAACATAATGATATATTACCCTTATAAACCTTGTCAATGGTCGAAATGAAACTTTGTCGGTCTGACTCATTAAGTGGCTAGTTTTTTTTTTTTTTTTGGGTGACAACATATCGCCACCTGTGTCCGATAATCTCGGCCAGCCGGCCGACGACTCACTCCTTCCTGTCCCACAACCCACACTCTACCAGTGCCCCTAATCTGCGGATGGGAATGTAGCGGTAGAAGGAGGAGCTGCCCTCACGTGCTACTCCCGCTGCACGTAGTTGTCCCATTATGTTTGAAGAGCGGCAAGGCAATCAAACAATTTAATCATGCCCTGACTATCGGCAATTGCCACATAAGTGAGGCGACGATGAGAATCACGTGATGGCGTGGCCATGTGCGTCGTCGTCGTAGATACTCCTCCTCCTCCTTCGCCTCGGACGATGTCCGACTTTGGCCCATGCAGCCGTATCTTATCGCGCCAGTTGCAGTCGAGAGGCAGCTACAAAGGGGCATTAATCCAAATTAAAGCAAAGCATCGTGAAGTATACCAGCGAACCCCAAGCAAGGTTACAAATTTGTCACCAGCTGCCAGCTTTGGCAAACATTAAAATTGTGTCTCTGGGAATTTCCCCTCGTTCCTCATAGCAACTGGCTGGCTGTCTGTCTGTCAGTCAAGGTGCTTTATAAAAATCAACACACTTGGCTTTCTTTTTTGGCAAAAAAACTATCATCGACGGTACGTGCCTGATAACGTAGACTTGCCATTACGACCTGTGTCAATATATTTACGATTATTCGATGACAAATACTAATTGGCCTTAATTAGCACACTATTACTTAGTTATTAGGCTCTAAGCAGGCGCTGATTCGTGAAAACGCTTCTATAAAAGCACTCAAAGATTAGCATATAGTAACGACAAAAGTTCTTAAGTGGTTTTGATTAATCAAATATTTTTATGACTGTGGCATGGCATTTATTGTTTATAAATTCTAATGAAGTGAAGAGAAATGTGAGTGGGGAATGAATAAATATTCTTTGGGAAACATTCTTGAAACATTCTTGGAAATTCAAATGGAAGAAGCTTGAATGTGAATGAATATTTTAACTATTTGCTGGATGGTTAAATATAAAGCTGTGAATTTTATTATGTTGAGAATACATTTAGTGGTACAATATATCCGTGGAGGTATTATATTTGGTAATAGTTAAATAGAATATTATTTTAAAATTAACTAATATTTTTATAATATATTTTTTATAAAGAACAATCCCTAGTCAACTCTGTTCTCCCTTTTTAAGTTCAAGATTTGCCCTCTCTCTCTCTCTTCCAAGGCTTGCCTGCAATGTACTAGTAATAGGGAATGCGAGAAAATTCATGCGCGCTTAGAGTTGTCCTCTTCAAATAAATAAAGCAAAATCTTAAGAAAAAACCCTCTAAGAAAAAAGTTTTTAGGTAGGCTTTAATTTGATTAAATAAATCAAACAACTTTTTAGAGCAATAAATATCCAAAATACCTGAGAATTATATTTAATTCAATGAAACTAAAACAATTAAATAATTTAATATAATAAAGACTTATTATTCATCAGCACCTTTATAAATTAGATCACACTGTAAAAGGTATTCAAATTCAACCAATAAAACCCACTTAAACATAAAAAAAAAAACATATTCCCGATTCAAAGCCAACGACGTATAAAACTACGTTCTTTAAAATTCAAAAGAATTTTTTTTTGGCTTACATTTTGACTTTCATTCTTATTTGTTATACAATATTTGGCATGTGATAATGATAATGGCGGTAAATAAGGCTCGATTTTCGTTTACTTTGCATTTCGTTGGCATGGAAATACGTCAATCGATGGCGCCAGCGCTTGCATATCGAGTTCTTGAAATATATTCAGCCATATAGATTCCAAGCCACTCGATTTTCTGGCAATCAGCTTGGACTTTTGAATCCAAGACCCCCTTCACATGAGTTTCTCTCCCGAAGCCCATATACTGTGTGTGTGCATAAGCGAGCCAGTGCAGCCGGCCGACTGCTTATCGAGTGAATAAATATTAATTCTGATTATAAATTCGCTACATCCGGCAGTGATCGGTTCAGAAATATTCAAAATCGAACTGAATCGCAGGCCAGGACGGGGCACTTAATTGCGTTCTTCGCTGGAGCTCTGAGCTCACAGCTCCAATCAATTACATAGACCCCACCGATGCCGCCTCCGGAGCAGTGTCCGATGGCATCCATTGACTGACTATCAGTTCGCAGCACATATACTCACATATATATTCGTATATTCCGACGCGGAGACATCGGTTCTCTGGCATTAACCCAGCAGCGTCGTTAATGGAATCAAATCAGTGGCGAACGAGCCCCGCGAACGAATCGCGTCACACAGAGTCACACGACACACCACACACTCATCTTCATCATCATCATGAATTCCCTCTGGCCACACCCCTTCCTCGCCAGCGTTTCATTCACTTTTTTGATTTCTCAAAGACGCAGCACATACAGTTTTTTTCTTTTATGAAATAGTTGTAGTAGAAAGACCCCAATAAAAAGATCAAGTAGGTCTGTGTGTGTGTCTGGGGGATTTTTTTCTTCAACTTTTTTACTGAATGAACTTCGTTGGTTGGCCAAAACCAACCAGACACGGTTCCAACTAGTTATATCTGAAGCGGCCGGGTCACATTCGGAAGTTCATTCAGATCCAATCTACTGTATTTAGTGGGTCTTCCTTCTGTCGAAAAAGAATCAGAGAAGCGGAGAATCCATTGGAGAACGAGTTTCGCTGGGTGGCATTGGCATACAGAGACAGATACAGATACAGATAGAGATCTCTCTTTGTAGATTGGAGCAACTACTACGCATTGCTCGACGGCGTAGAGGGAGCATATAGTATGTCGCCATGTGTGATAATCTCTTCGGCGATGTCAGGTTATCAGTGGCGTGGCATGGCGTGGCGAGTGGGCCGGACCTCGTCTATTAGCTCGGGCATTTCCACTGCGTAGATCGGCCTGCCCCACATTCTGGCAATGTCTAGCGATGGGTCTCAAGAATGCCAAAAGAGTACTACTTATGAGCTATGCTTTCTTTCTGTCTTTCCCTATCCGTAGGTCACATTGCCTTCAGCGCCTTGGACGACACCTCGCATTCGGTGCATGTTTACAGCATTAATGGCTGCAGTCTGGGCTCCAAGTATGTGTCCGGCCGGGTCACGGGTTTGGCCAGTGCCTCCGACTACCTGGTGGTGGCCGATGATGCTGGGGATATAACCATGAGCAGGCTACACGGGTGAGTCTACCATTATGATTACTTTTTTAATTTAATTGTAAAAAAGTTATTTTATAATTGAAATAATACGACATTATTATTTTATAATTGCATAAAATATATAATTAT
>JAEIIJ010002928.1:0-10127 GCA_018904815.1 Drosophila ogumai
GTAAGCACGTACAAAAAGATCGCCGGCAGACCAACTACAGCAAGGGTTGAGTCAATAGGACAGAATTACATATAAAATAATAGTGGAATATTATGGTAAACCTTTTTTTATGTATTTCCTTTTTATATTTACATTTATTTGAGAGAGAAATCTTGATAATCCCTAATGGTAATTCATACCTATAATTTTGAACGCTGCTGTGCTTGCACACTTGCACAAAAGCTTCATTTCGGTGCGCTTTTACATATGTGGAACACAATCTATATGTGTGCGCCGCATATACTAGTCCTAAAATAAAACATTGCAACTTTCAGCTCGAAATTGGCCACGCGACGGCAACGTTCTTGCTTTATTTCTTTATTTTTATTTTTTTCTCTTGATTTCCTTTCTTTCAGCTTTATTATAAAGTACATATAAACTGTATGATTGGCTTCCTAGAGCGAAAAGAAATGCTTTCGGTTTTAAGTAATATCCCAGAAGTCTGCTGAATGAGGCGCCCAATAAATTGAAAAAAAGAAATATTTCCATGCCTGGGGAAATATTTTTATGGGAATTATATATACAGATATACATTTTTTAAGATCTTTTGGTAATTAAAATTATTTATATATTTTCTTCTGCTTCCTGTTGAATCCTGTGGCATATTCATAAAATATATTCTATAAAAATCAACCCAAAATATTTAAATTTTGACAGGGGATCTCTGAATTTCATAAAAAGATTACATTGCTACATCAGAAATGTGAAGATTAAATTTAACCTTCGCATTGATAAGAAACAATGTAATTTAAAGCTTATTTGTTGCCTGTTTTAATAACAATTTTTAGTTTCTATTTTCCGATTTAAAAAAAAAAAAAAACACACACCCTCCTATTTTTTATATATATATATTTTTTTTTTACTCACCATGCCATAAGGATGACTGTGACGATGGCTGCCGCTCCGCAGTGGAGCATGGATTGCGATGGACGGGGCAGGGCTTGGAACATTTTTTCGGTGGTGCTTTTGCTTAGCTCTTGTTATTATATATATTTTTAAGGCTTTTCACCTGCTTTTGCGGTGTTTTTATTTTGGTTTCCGCTCTTTGGGTGGCGGGTTGCCTTCCGGCTTTCGATCCCTCGATACAAGGCGACTTCCGTTTCCGTTTCTGGCTCTCGATTACGATTTCGATTTCAGCGTCTGTTTTTCACCGTTCGTTATTCGGCCCAGACAATCGAGTTCCCGTTAGGCCAGGTCCTGGGATCAGCTGTGCGCATGGGCAGAGTTTCCCCTCTCTCTCACTCTGGCTCCTTCCTTCTCTCTAGCTCTTTTCCTTTCTTGAAATGCGACTGCTGCGTAGAACCAGAAATAATAATAACAATAAATATTAGTACATATTACTGGATGTTGTTGTCCGCTTAAATGGCAATGTACCAAAAACAAGAAGCGAAAACGAAAATGATTTAAATGTCATGTTGTTATTCCTTTTTGCTTTTGAGGGCTTGTCTCACTCACACATACACACACCCGAGCGCGGACACTTACACACAGAGACACCTACACGAGCATTGCAATTTCAATTTTTGGCCGACGGCGTCATTGGAAAAACAATAACAATTAAAAACAAAGAAAACTGCGTTGTGCAGCATGGAAAAGTGGCATGTTATTGCGACTTTCCCCCAAGGACTTGTGAAATGATTAACAATTCTCTTGGACACTTCTGTTTTCTGTGTTTTACTTGTTTTTGATCTACTTTTATTCTTGTCTTTTTTTCTCTTTGTGTTGTCCGTTCACGTACACCGGCTGCGTGCGAGCGAGATGGCCAGAGAGCGCGTGGGAGAGTGCGCGCGCGTGAGAGGACGGGGACGACATATATAGAGCGAGAGGGAGAGAGGTGGTAGGCACATGGAAAAGCTTGGAAGTTGTGATAATAACAACAAAAAATAACAAAGCCACCACAACTAACAACAACTATGGGCGAAAAAAAACGAGGCATAAAAAAAGAGGTATAAAAGGCAAAGTTGTTTGGCCTTCGATGTCTTTTCAATTGCGTCGCAGAATATATATGTACAACACACACACGCACGGCTCCGCTCTCACGTGTGCGTGTGTGTGTGTGTCTATGTGCGAAACTTGGCGCTTCTTGTTTTTGTTTTCCTTACACCTTGTACTTGTACCGTTCGGTTCTTTCATTAATGCGAAAGTAAAGCAACAAGGGAGAAGGGGGCGCTACTTCCAAGTCAAGTGATTTTCGCTTGAGTCACTTTATTGCACTCCAAGAAAAACAAAGAATTTTTGGCAGTCAAGGCGATTTTTGCAGACATTACAACTAACGCACACACACGCCCTCCCCCTTTCGCACACACACACACTCTCGCGCGCACACGCACAACGTTACATATTTAGAACGCAATTTTTGGAAGTCTTAAACTGGAAATTAACCGCAAAAAGGAGCTACAAAAAGAAACACACTCATTCCTCCAGCACATGTTGGCAAAAAAAACAAAAAAAAAAACAGATTAAATAAAAACAAACAAACACTTAAATCCCATTTTAAGCAAGGGGCTTTGCATACTTTTCGCCACAGCTGGTGGTATCCACAAACGGCTTAGCTGTTTAATTATGATAATAATTTGTTCCCAGCAACTCCAAACAATTTCGATCGCGCCACAAGAACAACAACAACTGAGAAAACACAACCGATCCGATTTCGATGTCCGATAACAGTGTGACCCCATCTTAACCAGCGAAAATATCTTGAATATACTAAGAAAAATACCACACACACAGCTGTTTGCTGCTGGCGATGGCAGTGTGTTATCGGACCTGTGCTCGTTTTTAAAACACTGTTTGAACCGAGAAGGTGCCGCTTTGCATTTTATAAGGTTTCTGTTACTTTAAGACATTCAAATAAAGAAGATTTTATATCGTATCTAGTTATTCCAGGGTGTTTTGTGGATAATTTGGTTTTATATTGCTTTTTTTTGCAGACTAATAAGTTCTGGCGCCAATTCTGAGGCCTTTTTGGAGTGCCATCGCTAGCACTCTCATCTCTAATGGCAACAGAAACATAGCAAAAACATTGCAAACAACATTCGAAAATCCCTTTTCCGTTTGAGTAGACTTTAGTTTTCATTTGGTTTTCCGACACTCAACACTCACATCTATAATTATATTGTCACCACACATCCCATACATTCCCAGCGATGGAGACAACGTGGTGAGTGGATTTCTTTGCTGTTTTGATGGTTTCCCTCTAAACTCTTGGTTTTTGGTTACCAAACACAGTCCGGAGATGTCGGAGCTGCTGTCGTTGACAATGACAATGCAGGGCGAGGCTGGAGACATCTGGAATAGCGGCAACAACAGCAGCCGCAGCACCAGCGTCCGCCCCGATGTGGGTCAGCACTCGCTGTTCCGCCTGGACGGGCAGGTGATTCTGCCGCCGCTGGTAAGGCAGTGGGAGTGCCCGAGGCAGTGAAGCGTAAATTAAAAGCGCAATGAATTTTCTTCACAGATGACAAGCGCCAAGAAGCGGGAGGCCCAGCTGGCCCGCCAACGGGCCACGCAGCTGGAGGAGCAGCGGCAACACATCACTCGCCGCAGTCACAGCATGGCCAGCCCGCGAAGCGGTCTGTCCCAGACGCAGACCTACATCTATGACAGCACCAGGCAGGGACAACAGCAGCAGCGGCAGCGACCGCAAACCCTGGGCTTCGATGTGCCCACCATTCAGGTGAACCCACCAACGCCGCTGCTGCCCACGTTGCCCGTGTCTCCAGAGCGTCGCCTGAAGCCAAACAAGATCACCGAGCGGATACAGCAGTTCGAGCAGACTGGCATAGGCGGTCATATAGGTCAAATTCTGCGCTCCAGCACTAGTCCAGCTCTGGCGGAGAAGCAGCTCAAGCCGCATGTGAAACCAATAGAGACAGTGGCCAAACCACCACTACCGCCGGAACCAGTCACCTTGCAGCGCTCCAGGAGCTTCACACTGGAGGAGCCCTCGCCTGCGTTGGTTGAGAATATGCGAAGGCAAGGCTACAGTCCAAATTTCCAGCGCGAAACCATCGAGTCACAGGCCAAGCGAGTGGTGCGCCAGTCCAGTCCACCCAATCCCAATACCAGCTCCAACTCCCGAAAGGTTGAAGAACGCGAGCGTGAAATCGAGCGAATGATTGAGCTGGTGATGAACAAATACGGTCTGGTGGAGGCCAGAAGGCGTGGCTGGGTTCGTCAGTATTTGCGCGGCCATCGTGAGCCCATGGATAGGCTGATGGAGTACCAGGAGGCGGAGCGTCGACGCATGCAGGCTGCCTTCGAGGAGCAGCAGCGCCAGCTCATCGAACAGCTGTGCGCTCAGTTGGAGAATCCGGAGAGGCCCACCACCACCGGCAGCATCAGCAGGCACAGCGACGACAGCAGCAGCAGCAACAGCAGTACCGCCTCGTCTGCCACCACAGCTTCGACCAGCCGAACCATCACCCTCAGCACCTCCTCGCCGCGTCACTGCCACGAATTGGATGGGTTCCTGACCGCCAATGCCGCTCCACCAGCCTCAGCGGCCCGTAAGTGCCTCTTCAGCCCGCACCCTGGTTCCTCCCTGGGCTATGAGTCGGAACCGCAGCTTCTGGGCGAGAGCAGTACCGCTCCAAGCACCCCACGTTCATTGCCGCTGAGGAATAGCAGTCTCACCAATAGCAGGCGGCAGGCCACAGGAGGAGCTTCAGTTGCTGGTGCTGCCACGAAATCAGCTCCTGGAAGACGCTCCCAATCGAAGGCAAGCGGTTCCACAAAATCTATGTTATCGGCGAGAGGAGGAGCGGTAGCAACTGGTGCTGGAGCCAACGCTGGCCGTAGAAAGACCTCCGCGACTATGGCCAGTCCAAAGAAGAGCTATCAGGGGAAAGTCGTCACTCCGCCGGCTCAAAAAAGGGGAGTCATTAAAAATGTGAGTTTGTATGATAAAAAAAAACGTAGATTTTCTAACCTATGTTTTTGGCAAAACCCAATGTATTGTTGTATCTTCTCTACTCTATCGATTGTTTCCACTTCCTCCTAAACGCAGCGCAAGAAGCCCTAACCGATGTGCCTTAAAATCTGGGACCAATTTTTTAACTACTAACAAAAAAAAACTCAATACCGGCTATACAAACAACAACAATTTTCAAATTAATTTTCACATTCCAAATTCTTCGTTCAGAAATCGGAAATTCCGCAGGGACAGGGAGAAAATCTTGAGCTGGATCTCGTCCAGGAGCAACGCGAGTGGGCAGCCACGCGGATTAATGCCGCTGTGAGGGGCTATCTGCTGCGGCGCCTCTTTAAAACGGAACAAGTCCAGCGGATTGTGCAGACCATCCGGGATACTTTGATCTTTGTGTTGAACTTGCACCTGGAGACTCGTGGCAAGGATTTGGAGGCGGAGGAGCCGGGTAATCTGCGTCTCAAGGCGCGACTGCTTCAGCAGGTAAGGAATATACACTTATTTCTTGATTTATTTTAAATTTTTTTATGCATTTTTCGTAGCTCTGCTCGGCCAGCCGCACTCTGCATCTGATATTTTTCCAGACGAGCACCAGGGAGCGCATGGAGATCATCTCCAGGGATCGCAAGCGAAAGAAGCTTCTCGCATTGAGCCCCAAACGTCGTTGATCGAGATTACTAAGTAGGTTCAGCTTTAATGAGGTGTAGAATCATAGAAAAAGAAGGATTACATTTAAGGAAAGACTCTTGGCCTTATAGGGATAGTTCTCGGTCCAGTTGTATAAATTGTATACCTAAAGCTAGCTGTTAAAGATCAGGTCTCATAGGACAAAGAAAGCAGGAAGAATCTAATTTTTGGAATTACAAAATGAGAAGTATTTTTACCTATTTTGAAAGGAAAATAAATAAATTTATAAAATTCTATGAAACTAATAAAGAGGGATCTATTTACTGAAATGGTAAATTTGTTAACAGATTTTCTTTAGATTTATTTGTATTTTTTTTAAACACCTTAAATATTTGAAATATTTTTAATTGTTTTAGAAATCCATTAACTGATTTTTTTTTTGTATTATTAAAAACTTATTATTAAATTATAAAAATTAAATTAATTATTTAAATTTAATGTTTAATTTATTTTAATTTCAAATTTTCGTTACAGTTTGGCCACATCAAAAATTTTAAAAAATATATAACAACAACAAAAAGTCAAAATCAGCTGTTTACTCTTTTTTTTTGCCACCAAAAAACTTTCAGAGCAGCTAAAAGCTCCTTAGTTTGCGGTAGAAAAAGCTGTGGCGCATTCGCCAAAACGGAACGGAACGGACGGTGTGCGTGTTGAGAGAGCTAACAAAAAAAAAAAGAACAAAATCGAAAAAGAAAAACAAAATTTAATATGCAAAAAACGAGAGAGAGAAAAGCGAGCGATTCTTAGTTAATAACAATTAATCAACTACTTGTATAACTCACTTTCCCCGCAACGCGTTCTAATTCCTGCCTCGCAACGCTTCGCTCCCGCCGCCGGTACACACAGACACACATTTACACTGTGAAGTTACATATAATAACAAAATTAATGCAAATAATAAACGCAACAGCAGAGAATCTTTCGTAACTTTTCGTTCAAGAACAAGAAAAAAGGCAAGAAGAAGCTAAATCGAAGGACAAACGGTGAAGAGAAAGTGAAAAACAAGAGAGGCGCAAAAATTGTTATTAAAAAAATATATAAAAACACACGCACGCATACATACATAGTGCTGCCAACACGCGGTGAGGCCCTGAGTGTGTGCGTGTGTCGGCGATGTAAAAGGCGAAAACAAAAATAACAAATACTCGCAAGTTATTTGTTTTGGTTTTTCTTTTTCCTTGTTTGTTCGACATTAACCCACACACTGACAAAAATACAGGGATAATATGTCTTATACCGAATTGGAATCGGGATATCAGGATCTGCGTCAGTCGGCTGCTCAGGGCAGCGCTGCAGCATCGCAGCAACAACAACACAGCTTTCATCACTCTCAGTCGCAGTCAACGTCAGCGGCGACTTCGGCAGCGGGACAGCAGCAGCAGCGCGTCGGCTTCTATTTGGGTCAAGATGGCAACGTATGCTATGCGCTTTTTTAATTATGTTTTTTTACACTTGTACTCTAACCGATAACTAACTGTGAATGTTTATCAATGACCGATTACCCCATTGGCGATCGATGTGTGCGGGTGGACAGCTGAGGTCGCAGTATTAGCACCAGAAATGAATTTAAATTATTTTTTCAATAATTCTTAAAAGTCTTAAATTAAATGGCCTATAATTCTTTGTGCTATTATTGCGACCTCAGCTGTGGACTTGTGCATGTGACCCTGACTTTTTGCGGGACTTTCTGCAGCGGCAGTGCAGCTTCTCTCTCCTCTTGTACTTCTTCTTGTTCTACTTGCCACCAACAGCTGACTGGTCAATGTCAATGCCAAAAGCTTTTGCTCTCTCTCCTTTTCTCTCTCTGTCTCTCTGACTCTCTCTCACTGGCGCGGCCTCCTTTAGCCTGAGCATAATTTATATACGCATCTCTTTTGCTCTCAAGGCAGTTCAACAAATGGGCAATAGCTTTGATAAGTTCAGCGGCGGCGTGGGTGGTATGGCCGCTGGGGGGCGTGGCAGAGGCGGGAGCCACAACAACAACAGCAGCAGCAGCAGCAGTGCGCGACGTCGCGGCTGGAGTCGACGTCGCTGCCAGCCGGTAGCTGTAGAGGCTGACGTAGCAGCAGCAGCGGCGGCAGCATCATCATCGGGTGCAGTACAGTCAGCCGGGACAGCGCAGTCGGCGTCGGAGCTGCAGAGCGCATCGTCAGGACGCCGCTGGCTGACGCACGTAAACTCTACGCCGAATCTGGGCGGTGCGTGTCCTTTTTTTACACTCGAAAAAAATTACAAGTAACTAGAGAAAATGTTGTGGTGTTAAAATATCGAAAGATTGATTTTTCGCCTTGATTTTTATCCTACAGATATATTGGCGATTAATATCAAGAATTTCTATTTCTAAAAATGTTTTTTTTAGAAATATATGTCTAGTTATGTCTAGTTATTTCCAGTGCTCGAGCTGCCTTTTAGTCTATTCCTGTGCGTGCGTGGGTGCAGCTCAACCACTGCCCACGACTGTTGTTTTATAACTTATATCTTATATCTGGTATCTGTTATCCTCTTTCTCCAACCCGACGCCGTTGCCGCTTTCTATTTTTACCGCCCCCGCAAATTGCAAAAAACAAATACCGACCACGAACCCGAAATCCAAATATCCAGAGACTGAGACCGATGTCAGCGAGTTGCTGGAGCCGCGCTCCTCGTCGTTCTCCCATCCGGTGAATCTTTTATTGTTTTACGTATTTGCTCGTTATTTTATCTTTATATATTTTTTTTTACGTTTCTAACTTTTATTTTCTTTATTTTCTGGCATTGTTTCCGTTACGTTTCGATTGTTTGCTCAATTGGCGCGTGCTAAATTTTAATTAAGTTTTGCGTTTTCGGCTTCGGCTTGGGCTCCTTGGCTGCATTAATTAATTACCCGAGAGTTACCCAGTTATTTGTTCAATTTGTTTGTTTGCCCGTGTCTTTTGTTTGCCTGATTCGTGGGTATTCGGGCTCTGGGATATATCTTTAGATCTCCAGACTCCCCAGTTCTTCTCCGACTTTCGAACAGCGCGGTTCCTATATTTATTTTTTTTTTTTCTGTTGGGGTAAGCTCCATTAATTGACATTTGAGTGAAGCTTTCAAAGATTATAAAATAAAATAAAATAAAATATATTGCATATTTTATTGAGCTGATTTTTCAGTGTATTTATTTACGGCATATACTTTTAGGGGCTTTTGGAAGCTTGAAAAGTAAATGAACTGCGCGATGAAGGTGTAAATATACATAAATTTCAAAGTGCAGTTGCCGAAAATAAATAGTGATTAATATATTATATTCAATTATATTATATATATCTTTATATATATAGCTTGCATGGCTTATATGGTTATATATATTTCTGAACCTAAGCCACTTAGCGAGACTTTGGTACAATGCATTGCCTTGGTACTGCCTATGTACTTAGAAGGGAGCCCAATGATTATTTAATTTATCGCACATTTTCCTGTGAAAATCGGACCGGTGTGCCTAGTAATTCCAGGGATATAGGTATACAGTTAGGTATAGGATATAGGTAACCAAGCCATGATGTTGGTCTTCGAAATTATGCCCAGTTCAGTTTAAGACGGTCTTTCGTAAGCTGCAGTTAAGCTCGGATTTAATATTTTTGCTTATTAAAAATCTTTTAAAAATAATTAAAATTCAAAATGGGTTTAAGTCGACTCTTAAGATGTGATTTTTATAAATATCTTTTCAAGAAGAAGGCTAAAAAAGTAAGCAAAGGAAATAGTTTTAACAAAAGATAGATTTTTAATTTAATTTAATTTAATTCAAAAGTTCTATGAAATTATATATTAGTTTAAAATTAAGTGCTTAAAGTGCTTTAAGTTTTAATAGCTTAACCCCCCCTTTTGGTGAGCGCCTGTCTCTAGGGTTTATTACACCTGTGGCTATAAGCTGTATCT
Organism: Drosophila ogumai; assembly: GCA_018904815.1. Taxonomy (NCBI): domain Eukaryota; kingdom Metazoa; phylum Arthropoda; class Insecta; order Diptera; family Drosophilidae; genus Drosophila; species Drosophila ogumai. The sequence continues at coordinate 9,549 of JAEIIJ010002928.1, forward strand.
TTGTATCTTTGTATCTACGAATCGTGATTCAGTTGTTCGGCTGCCTGATTTGCACCTTCAAGATGAACACAGAGAGAGAGAGAGAGAGATTGCACAGGTGCTAAATGGTACAGCGCTTGTTAACTCCGAGTGTCTCTATTGAAACGGTTGATCTATATATAGAGAGCAATTATTTACCTGGCCAATTGGGCGCTTGGTAGGATTTTCTGGCAGATCGCAGATTGCCTCTTATCATGGCCATTGAAAATGGCAAGGGGGGATTTCTTATCGGGCTTATTCTCTTTGTTTTTACTGTTATTTAGGTGTTTTTCTTTTGTTTTTCTTTTGTTTTTGCTTTTGTTGCTTTCATTAACACTGCGCTGTGCGATCGGCAGCCGGACGTGTACGCTATATAAGTTGTAGTTAAGTCGTGTCGTCAACAAATGAAAGCAACCAAGATAACAAGACGCCTTCAGTATGTCGAAACAATTACACAAAGAGAGCGCCCTCTCTCACAAATGCACTGTAAAAAATGTGTAGCTAGGTTCTATAATTTTTGGGGGAAAAAAATAAAGAAATACCAAGAAATTGAATAATTTT
>JAEIIJ010002931.1:0-14149 GCA_018904815.1 Drosophila ogumai
AACATTTATACAAATTTATAAAAAAAAAAAAATTTAAAATCAATTTCAATCTATTTACAATTTTTTTTTCAGCTTGGCAGGTGATCCTTTCGAAGGCAGCAAGCAGATAGATGATTAGTATTTCTACAAATCGGACTGAGAAAAATAAGACCAGTTGCAGCACAATTAAGGATTCAGTGTGTTAATAGTGAATTACAGGTGAGTTATAAGTGAATTCTCTCCCTGCTTTTGTTGTTGTTGTGGACCTTGGGGCTCTAATATTTTTATTTTGCAATGCAAATTAATCAATTGCTTGATTTCAAGCACCAAATTAATTTACTTAAATTTAACAGAAATATCCACACCATTTTCCACAAATGTTGGGGCTCTGAACCTTCCGGCTTTAATGTATAATTTCCAGTAGAAATTGATCAATTGTGGCGGCTTTAGCTTGGGCTTACCCTTTCCAGCGGACGTCGTATTGCAGATTCGGTCCGTTGTATTCAATCTCGTCCAGCGGAAGCCAGAAGACGGTTAGCTCGTTGTTGTCCTCGTCGTAGGAGAAGCCGTTGGGCACAAACTCCGGCGGCCGGGCGGGCAATGTGACGCTCGAGGTGATCTCAAACTCGGGGTAGTATTCCGACCATATCGTGTTGTTGCCCTCGATGTGAACCTTGAGGCGCACATCGAAGACCTGGTGGCCCTGCGCCGGATGAGGAAAGCAGAACGTAAGGCTATTCAGATACGGCTGCCTACCGCTGGGCAGTGTTAGGGTTAGTGGTTCAATCTGAGCCAGGCGAGGCTTTAGCTCCACCACCCACTCGAGGGAACTGCTCCTCTCGAGCAGGACCCCTGGGTAGTCCCACCTCAAGCATGTCTGGTTGTCCTCCGTTGTCACGTCCGCCCTGGTCGACGGCCACTTTGGCACGTACATGCTGTCGAAGGGGAGCTGGATGAGCTGCGCCTGCTCTCCGGCATTATCGCTGTACCTGGTCAGGGTGAAGTTTTGGCTCGACAGCTTATGGGCATGGCCCATTGTCGTGTCCAGGATGCAGTTCACCCGCCTGGCCGCGGTCGTGCATTGGCTCGCGCTGCCACTGGCCACGCCCAGCCGGTAGCGGACGCCATTCTCGTTGTACCGTTCGATCTCTGATCGACTGAAGCTGCAGTTCAACTTATCCTTAACGTCGAAGCGGCAGGCGAGGTCCGTCACATTGAGGGCGGCGATCGCCGTGACCTTGACGGAATCCACCACATGGTTGTTCCACCTGCACTCGTACTCGTTCTGCACACACTCCGTGGCCCTCTCCTTTGTGTACTGCACAGTGTTGTTGTTGACGATGGTTGTGTTTAGCCTGCTGGCGCCCAGGTGCAGGCTCAAGCTGTGCACGTCGCTGGCGTTGCCGTCTTTACAGGCGCAGAACACTTGGCCAGGTTGCCCCACCGACCACTTGCCGTTGTCCGAGGCCCAGACGTCGGTCTTGCACGGCATGGATTCGGAATCGTCTGCCAGAGCTAGAAGCATCAGCTTTAGAATCAAACACAATGTCAGCCAGCCGCCCATTGCGTGCTGCTGCTCTGTGTATGTACTATATACTTTGGATACTGGCCCACTTATCGCTGGTCTGGGAGCAGGGAGCTGGGGGCTGGGCACGGGGACAGGGAGCTGCTCAGGCTCCTTCCCATTTACCGAATGGCTCGGGAATGAGTCGCACTCAAACCCCGCGAGCGCGCAAAGATTAAAGATTTCCTCGAACAGATAAGCAGCAGGAGAGCGCGTGGGGATTAGCCGCGTCGTAAGCCGGACAGCAATGTGCACACACTCCCGAGGTCCAGCTGGTACTGCTGCTGCTGCTGCTGCCGCTGCTGCTGCCGCCGCTGGCCCTCCCTTATCATCCGAGTAAAAATAGAAGCAATGAATTTTAAAAGTATCTTTATATGTTGGTGTACATAGGACATATACATATTATAGTTATTAATTATTATAAGTTCAATCTGGTCGACGCGCGTGGATGGATAAGTGGGTGGTGTGTGTGTGTACAAATACGATTTATAAAAAAATACTACAGCGTTACGAATACTTTCTTCCTCTTCTACTAAGCCCTCTGTGCCTCACGCGCCTCGCAAAGAAAATACAAAATAAATTACAAACGCGGAACGCGGGTTCCCTCGTCCGGTGAGTTGCCACTAATTACTAAAAACAGCTGCCAGGTTACAGGTTACAGGTTACAGGTTACAGTTTCCAAACTCCGCTGATCCGATGGCATGGCTTGGATTGGATGCGGCTTGGGTTTTAGTTACGGTTGCGGGTGGAGAATCGAGATGGGAGATGGAAGATGAGGGATGAGGGATGAGGGGGATGCTAATTGGATGGATGCAGACGATGCAGAGAAGGATTGCCGGGGTGTCCAGGCCAAGTGCTCCACTTGGACTTAGAGCACATGCCTATTGTTGTGGGCCAGAACGTTCAGATCCTGGGGCGTCACATAGCCGTTAATTGTCGGCTGGAGGCCACCTGTCGCCGCCCCGGAGGCATGCGTCGGCGAGCCCACGGCCGCGGATATCGGTTGCTTCATTAAAGCGGTGAGCTGCAGCTGCTCCATGGTGGTGTAGCCAATATCGGCCAACTTGGGTGTGGGCGTGGATGCGGCGGCGGCGACTACTGGCGGCTGCGGCGAGGCTGTCACAACGGCAGAGGCTCCTGCTCCGGCTCCTACTCCTGCTCCTGCTACTCCTTCTCCTCTTCCAACCGATGGCAATGGCGCTGCAGCCAGAGGCCTTAGCTTGTGCAGATCCGAGGCCTGCACATAGTTGTCCATGTTGAGCAGATGCGCTGGCGGGAAGAAGGTGGAGGCAGCAGCGGCGGCGGAGGGAGCATTAGCGTTGGCCTGTGGGTGAGCCGGAGCCGGAGGATTGAGGCGCGACTGCAGAATGGGCACGGGCACATAGCCGCTGAGCGGCACCCGTGGCAGCGGCTGCGACTGGACGGTGCCACCGTTGCCAGCCCAGGTCTTCATCTGGGTGGGCTTAATGTAGCCATTACTGCTGCCACTGGTCGCCTCCCTGTCCCTGTTGACGTCGCCATCGCCATCCTGTTGCTCCCGCTCGTGCTCCGACTCCTGCTCCCGCTCACGCTCCGTCTCACTGTCGCTCGGCACGAGCAGGCCGTGATGCATGGACAGGTAGCTAGTGGGTGGCGCCACAGCGCCGCTCATGGGACCCGTCTCCTGGTGGTCGTCGTAGCCATTGCGATCCAAGCAGCCGCCGCCGGAGGATGAGGCTGTGCGCAGGAGCAGCTTCGAGCTCTCACCACCGCAGCTGCTGAAGTCGTGCGGCAGATGATCCTGCGGCGTGTACTGCGGCGAGTCGTCGACGCGTGTGCAGATGATGCCGCCGCTAACCGACGAATTGGGACCGAGATCGAGGCCCAAACCGCCCATGTCCATCGGCTTCTTCAGCGTCTCCATGATGCCCTGCGGCAGCACCAAGTCGATGTCAGACATTTTGCGGTATTTCTTGTACACCAAATAGAAGATGACGCCGAGCACAAGTATGGCCACGGTCACCTCGATGGTCTGGTACATGGCCTTCACGCTGTTCGTGTCCGGAGTGCAGATGTAGCCGTAGGTCCCCCACTCGGACTTGTACAGTCGGTAGGCGGATGCGTTGGCGCCGTATGCCTCGTACTGTGCCCGCTCCTCCTCGCCGAGCACGTTTGTCGTCTGCACTTCGCACGAGGACTGCGAGGAGGACTGGATGGCGAGACTGGCCGCCAACTCCTCCGCTCCCATCGGCTGACGGTCCACGTTAATGGCGCGCACAGCCAGCTGGAAGGGATTGTGGCTGGTGCAACGCGGCGTGGCCATCAAAAAGGAGCGGTTGTGCCCCGGCAGAATGGTGCTCATCAGGCAGCTGGCGTTGCTGTCGCGCAGGGACACCTCGTAGTAGTCAATGCGTCCGGCCGGCGTCCTGGGCGGGTGCCAGTCCAGGCGCGAGCTCTGGTCCTTGTTGTTCGTCACCTGAAGCGTTGGCGGCGAGGGAACTGTGCCGAGGAGAAAGAGGTTTAGTCGACTGATGAGCACAAACGCTATGAGTACTCACCTCCGATGGCCGTGCGGAAGGTCACCAGATTGCTGGGCTCCGACGGATAGAGCGTGCGCGCCCGCACACTCACCTCGTAGTGCGTGAACGCCGTCAGGTTGCCCAGCGTGTGCGTGATGGGCTTCTCCGTGTCCACAAGCTCGTAAATCAAGGCCGGCACGCGGAAACTCTCGGTGACATTGTCCCGCAGGGAACGGAAGGTACCCTCGTAGGCACGCACCATGCCATTGGCCAGAAGCGGCGGCTTCCATGACAGCTCCACACTGGACCTGGACACGCGCAGCAGCTGCAGCTCACGCGGCTGGCTGGGCGCCGCCTCGCCAGTGCGATTGACCAGCTCGTCGCTGTACTTGCTCGCCCGCGTCTCCGAGTACATGAGCATCTTGACGCTGTAGTCGGTGTAGGGCACCAGGTTCTTGATCACATACTTGTTGCTGTAGTGGTCGAGCCCCACGGTGGTGCAGTTGTCGGGCCGGCCGGTGGAGCGCTGACAGTAGGTGAGATTGTAGCCGGCCAGGATGACGGCGCAGACATGCTCCGTGCCCCAGCTGACCGTCATCGTGGAGCTGGTGGTCACATCAATCGAGGGCTCCATCTTGGCCAGATCGTCCGTTTTGTCGCTGCTGCACTTGGGCCACCGCAGGCCCGAGTTGTGCGATCGGTAATTGGCCGAAACGGCCATCAGCAGCGTCTGCTGGTCCCTGGCCGTTGTGAACATCAGCTGGCCACTGGGCACCTCCGCGAAGCGTATGGATCCCTCGCACTCGGACAGCAGGCCCGGCTTGGGCTTGCACCAGAACACCGTGTAGTTGGTGAGCTCTGTCTGATCCTCGGGCGGCTCCCAGGTGAGCGTGAAGCTCTCGTTGGTCTGCTGATAAACGCCATGTATATTCTTGGGCACGCGTTGTCGTAGATCTCGGTTGCTGATGGGGCCAATCGACATACGGGTGGCGTTCTCCGACAGGCCCTCGCTGTTCTTGCTGCGTATGAGGAACTCGTGGACGCCGCTCATGTTCCAGTGATCAATCACCGCCGAGTCCAAGCCCACTTTGATCAGTTTGGGATCCCTGCAAAGGAATTAATAGGGAACAGAAAGGAAATTAAGTAAATTGTGATTTAAAAGCCGGACTCAAGTGTCCCCAAGATCGAAGAATTGCAAGACAAAACTAACCCTACAGGTAAAAAAAAATCTATGTCCAGATCCCAGGTACCCATTCTCTATAAGATTCGCCCTCTAAATTCCGCCTGCTCTCCGGATTGAGGAAAGATTCCTTTCTCCTTTTTCCACGCTTTTCGTGCAATGCACAGTTTATTTTATTTTCCCTTCCTTCGTTTCCAAGCTTAAACTAAGTTTACGAGCTCTGTTGATTATCTGGTGGAACATTAAGTCTAAGTAGCCCATGCCCTTAAGGTCTGGTATTTTAGTTAATGACAAAAAAACAAAACAAACAAAATAATAAGAAATCATAGAGGAAATTCCCTGTATTCAGACACATCAGACAGATACCAAAACATTCAGTTTTAACATAGCAAACGCTTCAAAATCATTCGAAAATAGTTTTTGGGTATTCCATCATCGCAGAGACCGACCCGGCAATTTCGTTGGCGTTCCTCACAGTTCCAAGAAGCACACTTGCTGCTCCCCATTTGGTACGTACAATTCCGTTGTTGTCAATTTATCTGCATGAAATACGATCGAATTCCTGGGAAACCAACAAGTTTGTATGGGGTTTCCAAAGGTCTTCTGGGTTACGGAAAACACGAGAGACGCGCTTGAAAGCTCGACGCCACAGTTCTGTGGTTTCCAAATAGACAAGCCGGACGTATAGGTTTCTCCGACATAAAGAAATTTCAAGAGGTCCCTTACCTCATAATTCTAGGAAATAATTATATTAAACTTGGGCTTCTCTCTGATTAAAATATACCAAGTTTAAAAGGCCATCAGTGGGGCTTAGAGAGCTTCGGACTTATCACTGTTTTGTACATATATTTATTCGGAAATTCAAGTTGATTACTTTTATTAAATATTGGCAATTCCGCTGCTCATCAGACGCACTCTCTTGGGTTTGTTGTACGTATCTGCGCCTATCAGCAGTCAGCTATCGGCTATCAGCTATCAGCCAGGCAAATAATAAACAATACTGAGAATATCAATTAGTTGAGCGAGACACTTCGTTGAGGAAAGATTTATGTGTAACTTGCAAGACCTTTTTTGTTCTCAGAATTTGTCATGTGGGGAATCCTCAACGTCGACCTTATTTTCCACGAACATCCATCCATCCCATCGTTGATAAGAGATTACCGAGAAGGTTGAAATCGAAGCAGAGTAGCCACTTCCCCCCCAAACAGTAGGTGTGCGAAAAATAGCAACGCTAAAAATAATGTAACTTTGCTCCAAGGCAAACAAGCTCTCGAGTAAATGTTGTTAATTTAATTTGAATATAATAATTCTCCAGAAAGAACGAAAGTAGACAAAAAAATTAAAAAATTTATCAACAAATTTAAGCAATCATTGCTTGAAAGAGATGTTAAATTTTAGCCGTTTGGTATAATTCCTTTATTTTTAAACGGCTTTTCCAAGATGATTTTTCTGTTTAAAGAAAATATTAATAACTATTATTTACGGTCCCTGATAAATATATGCACATATATAATAGAGCGTTCGATAAATAGAATTGTGCAAGTTGGAAGTTTCTACCTCATATCTATGTACATCATACGTATTTTCCCGGCATCGATTGTGCCATTAATTCGAAGACAGCCCCCTCCCCCACCAACCCAGCTATCTATCTTTCAATTCGATTCAATTCCGATTCCGGCAAAGCGACGGTAAGCAGAAGACGAGATACCGCGAATCCGCTCAAACGACGCTGCAGGGCAACAAAAAGAGTATGTGGACTATAGAATACAGGGTATCTGGCAACAGACGGGTTTCCTCCGATTTCGATTTCTCTGGTGCAGTGCATTCGCGCTAAACGCCTCCATCCCCATTCCCCATTCCCCATTCCCATTTGCCCCATCTTCCCATTAATGAACGTGTTTTTGCGTTTATTTTGCTGCCACTGGTGCTAGTGCTGGCACTGGCACTGGCACTGGTGCCTCTGTGTGTGTACGGCGGCTCTTCGGACGAAGTTAAAAATAAACATTTTCAACGGAACCCCACAATGGGAGTGCTGCTCCGCTCCGATCCGCTCTGCTCTGTGCAAATACTACGCCGTATGGCTGAGTGCCGCGCCGTATTCGCGAGAAATCACCTTTTCGACGAACAACTCCTCCTCCTCCTCCTCCTCCCCTCCTCTTCCATGGACTCCAACCCACCGGGTGGGACACCTTTGTTCCCCCTACCCCGTGCATATCATACTCACACCAAAGTCCCGTTGATGCGGTACTCGCTGATGATGTACCCAAATTCCGGGCCGTTCTGTTCGTGCGCCTCCAGTGGCTCCCAGTAGAAGCGCATGCCCTCCTCCGAGGAGTCTACGTAGAAGCTGCCGTAGGTGACGCGCGGCGGCCGGCGTGGTTTAGCCGGAGCTGTGGCAAAGCTGTAGATAAGCGGCTCGCTCCATATCGTATTATTCCGGTTGCCGCGCACGCGCAGCCGCAGCGTATAGTTGTAGAAGGCGTATGGAAGCTCCGTGAGACATAGCGTATCCTTGATGATGGAGCTATTGTTGCGCCAGTTGGCCCGCTTCAGCGGCTCAAAGTTGTGCGGCGAGACGTTCACCTGCCAGACCAGGCCGTGGGCATAGTTGCTGCGCTGCTTCATCTCCCATGAGAGGCACACGGAGCTCTCGGTGCTGTTGACGAGGGTCAGGTTCTGGCCCGGCCTGGACGGCACAATCCGCTCAAAGTGATTCAGCGTTATGGGCTGCATCAGGTCACCGAGGGCATTGGCCATGTACAGGCGAAAGTAGTAGGTCTCGCTGAAGCGCCGGTAGTTGTCGTCCGTTATATTGCAGGTGACCACCGGGGCGGCATCGAAGTTGCAGTCGACCGAGTTGCTGTAGTGCCAGTCGTCGTTGACATTGTAGCTGACGTTGTACTTGGTGATCAGCTTGTTCGGCGGCTGGGTGAAGTTGCACACCATGAACTGGAAGTCGTAGTCGATGCAGTCGAAGTCCCGGATGGGCAGTGGCCGCGTGCCCACGTACACCTTCGAGGTGTTGATCACGTAGTCGCGGCACATGCACATGTACTCGCCCTCCTGCTCCTCGGCGTTCCTGGCGGTGAACAGGACCGTGGTGTTGTTGAGCGTCCGTATGTCCGGATGCTGGCGGTACTCGCGCTTCCCGGCCTTAAAGTATAGATCCTCGACGGTGCAGGGCTCCATGACGTTCGGATCGCTAAAGTACGTCTCATTGAGGGTGCAGCTGATCGTAAAATTGCCGCCGATTGCCTGCTCCACCTTGTCGGGGATGAGCCAGCCGGGATCGACGGTGGCGCGGGCGCCTACCTGCAGCAGGAGGAGCAGGGCGAGCAGCTCGAGCGCCTGCGGCACCAGAGGCGCCATGGTCCTTAGACTCCCTTAGTCCGCTCCTGTATTTTGGTATCTTCTCTCCTCTAGTTCTCCTCTCACCACCTCACCGCACTTCGCTCAGCAACCTCTGCTCTTCTCTCTCGCACTGCACTCACACACGCACGCACACCGACACGGCCGCTCTCTCACACTTACACGCACACCTTGCTGGCCGTGGCACTTGTTGGCTCTGTATTGGTGGGCAGTTCTCGGAAACCGTTTATACGCTGGGTTCCTGGAAGCAGCTCTAACGCATCTCGCTGCCAAGGTGTGCTGGCTGGGGTTCCTCGTTCGTTCCGAAGTTCGGAGTTCACTGCACACTGTTAGCTACTTTGCAGGAGTTATTTTCGGTTTTTGGATAAAATTGTTGTTTGTCTTTGGATCTGTCTGCAGATTCCTGAGTACGCGTAGGACGGCGATCGCTCTCCTCCCTGCCCCCGCTCGCGTTGCTGTTGCTATCGTTGGATTTTCTGTTTCTGTTTCGTCTGCTCGGCAGTGTGACCGGGTACTTATCGGAACTCGATATACGATATGGCCAGGTGCGCGCCGCAGACCTCTGGGCGAACGGCCACACTTGGCTGCCTCATCACACCTGTGTCGCGCAAGTGAAAATCGCATTGCAAACGCAGTCGTTCATTGCAATTGCTTGCTGCATGCACCAAAGACGGCGGAAATGCATATTTGAATGGGCTGCAGTCGCACCTGCTGGGCGATACTACTGTCCATCGATATATATATCGATAAGCGCCGTGCGGCAGCCCTGGCCTAGGTGTCCAACACTTAATCGAACGTGCGTCTGTGTGTGTGTGTGAGTGAGAAAGTGACGAATTACTTTTCATCAAATGGGAAATAATTTAGTTTGAAAACACGTATTTCTATCCAAAGCAGCGTTTAAATACAGTCGTAAGAACTCAGAACGACGACGAGGCAAATCGGCGCAGGCAAAGCAAAAACCGTAAACTCGACAATTACACCAGCGAAATGGCGGAAGGCGGCAGTAAGCGCATCAACGTGGTTGTGAAAACGCCAAAGGACAAGAAGACGGTCGAGGTTGATGAAGATTCTGGAATAAAAGATGTGAGTACTACTCCAGGTCGGGGTTCCAGGTCTCTGTGGTGCCCCAGCCCTCTGCTGCTGCTTTGGCGTTGGTAGTGCCCCTTAATTGGCAGTAGCGCTAGCTGCTGGTACAGTGCACTTCGCCTAAGCCGCACCGCCACCGCCAGCGCCAACGAAGAGGGTGGCAAAGTGCAAAGGGCTTGGGCTGCGTGTGTGTATGTGCACGCGCGTATGTGAGCACGGGTCTGTGGGTGTGTGTGTGTGCGGGCTGCATATCCGCTAAGCGAGCGAGACGGAGTGATTGGATCGGATCCTTCTAGAAACAATAATGAAAATGAATAAAATAAATGTAGTAATTATATGCCATCTTTTCATCCACAGTTCAAAATTCTCGTCGCACAAAAGTTCGAGTCGGAGCCAGAGCAACTGGTGCTGATCTTCGCCGGCAAGATCATGAAGGACACGGACACGCTGAAGATGCACAACATTAAGGACAACCTGACGGTGCATCTGGTGATCAAGGCGCCGACGCGCAGCAACGAACAGCCGGCCCGCGCTCCGGCCGACGTCCGTCAGACGCCGTTTGGCCTGAACCAGTTCGGCGGCCTGGCCGGAATGGAGGCGTTGGGCGCCGGCTCGAATACGTTTATGGACCTGCAGGCGCGCATGCAAAATGAGATGCTGGGCAACGGTGACATGCTGCGCTCGTTGATGGATAATCCCCTGGTGCAGCAAATGATGAACAACCCAGAGACGATGCGCCAGCTGATCACTTCGAATCCTCAGATGCAGGACCTGATGCAGCGCAATCCAGAGATCTCGCACATGCTCAATAACCCGGACCTGCTGCGGCAGACCATGGAGCTGGCCCGCAACCCATCCATGCTGCAGGAGCTCATGCGCTCTCACGATCGCGCCATGTCCAACCTTGAGTCGGTGCCGGGCGGCTATAGCGCGCTGCAGCGCATCTATCGGGACATCCAGGAGCCGATGATGAATGCGGCTACCGAGTCCTTTGGCCGCAATCCCTTCGCCGGCCTAGTCGAGGGCGGCGGCTCTGCTGCCGGCGTCAATCCGCAGCAGGGCACCGAAAATAGAAACCCCCTGCCAAATCCCTGGGGCGGCAGCGGTTCGGCCCTCAATGGCACTGGCACCGGAGGACCTGGAACTGGAACCGGCGCCGGAAATCGAACCGGCGGCGATCTGCCTCCGAACAATATCATGAATACGCCAGCCATGCGCAGCCTACTGCAGCAGATGGCTGACAATCCGGCGATGATGCAGAATCTGCTGAATGCGCCGTACACGCGCTCCATGATGGAGTCGATGTCGCAGGATCCGGAAATGGCGTCGCGCCTGCTGAGCACCAGCCCGCTGCTGTCGAACAACCCCGCCCTGCAGGAGCAGGTGCGCCAAATGATGCCACAATTCATGTCCCAGATGCAGAATCCCGAGATGATGAACATGCTGACCAACCCGGAGGCAATGAACGCCATTCTGCAGATCCAGCAGGGCATGGAGCAGCTGCGCAGCGCGGCCCCTGGCTTTGTCGGCACCCTGGGCATCCCGCCGCCGCCGCCAGGCATCAACTCTCCCTCGGATCCGGCCAGCGGTGATACCAACAGCGGCGGCGGTGCCAGCGTAAACAATATCTCGCCCAGCAGCGGCACTAATGCTACTGGCAACCCGGCCGCCGGTGGCCCCAGCCTGGCTCCGGGCGGTGGTCCCAATGCGCAGCTCTTCAACGACTTCATGATGCGCATGCTGAACGGCATGTCCAACAACACGGACGGCACGCAGCCCCCGGAGGTGCGCTACCAGTCGCAGCTGGAGCAGCTGGCCGCGATGGGATTCGCCAATAGGGAGGCCAACTTGCAGGGTGAGTTGCTAGTGAATCTCCTCCACGCTAATGTCACTCCTAATTGGAACTCTTTTTATTTTTTCCCTCCCAACAGCTCTGATTGCCACATTCGGGGACATCAATGCGGCAGTGGAACGCCTGCTTTCCCTCAACCAGTTGTCCCTGAGTTAACAACGTTAAGCCATTTCCAAATTGTACACACAACCTGTCTATATATCTACGAACTACAACTATATCTACCACTATATAGCCCTGGAGAATGCGAATTGCGAATGAGAACTGAAACGAGAACGAGAGAGCGAGAGGACACGACGACGAGAAAGGGATGCGGAAACAGGCACGGATACGGGCAAACTACCAGTCCCAATCCCAATCCCATTCCCGCCAAACACCAAACACACCCACAGCAAATTCCACAAGGTCAGCTTGCCCGATGCTGACCGCTTATTCCTACATCAAGCTAGAAGTACATACACTATCTCGGACAGACATACACCATGCAGGAGCACAGGATCATTGGAGCGCCAAGAGAATGGCAGGACTAGACGAGGAAGAGATCGCATACCAAAGTGTCGCATATTTTTCTTTTTTTTTTAACTGTTTACATTTCGAGGCAAAGGAAGCGGAGAAGAAAAAGGAAAAGGGTTTGCATTGCACACACACTGAAAACATTTACCACCTTCACACCGAGGGAGAACTTGATTGTTTTCTACTAAATTTCAACCAAGCTTGCGGGCTGCTCTCGTTTGTCATTATTAAGTAAACTGAAACCTTGTGACATCCAGTTGTGTGCTTGCTCTAGAGATGACCTGTTGTTGCTGGTTTCCCATCCCTTCTCACAGCTCGCAGCTCCAAAGAGGTTCTTGATAGAGGCGGGGGGGTTCACGTGCTGGGGATGTAATTAGCTTAAAGGATCGCCGACTGGAGCACTTGGGTCGATCATAAATTTTTGTTTAACCGATATCTACCGTCAACTTGTATTGTGTGCTTATCTATATGTGTATATAGATATATATATATATATATATATAAATATCAAAATATTCCATGGTGTTACAAAAGACGTGAAACTATTTGAAATTCCTTAGTAAAAGAGAGAGAGAGAAGAGTAACGAACGCAACCCCAATACTATAATCTTTAATTTATTCGTAAGCATTACCAAGATCCGTATCCCGTATCCGAGGAGCCGGTAGCCAGGAGGAGCTATCCCCCCCTCCCCCATCCCATTTTCGTCCCGTTCCTGTGTCTATATATATGATGTATGAAAAATCAATCTTTAACCTGTAAGTACTATACTATAGAGCGTCGCTCGGTCGCCGCAGCTGGGCAAACACACAACAGCCAACGGAGCTCGGGGGTGGACTGGTTGGGAGTCGGGAGGTACTGGAGAGCTGGCAATGGCGATCGGAGCTATGCGGTCATTCGTTTAGTGATGGAAGTGAAACTAAGTAATTAAATGTAAATGGTCACATGTTTTAAAACATAATTAATAAAGCTGCTTTGGTTTTAGATTATAGCCGTTTTGAGTTTTATTTAAATATAACAAATATAAATACAAAATATAACAATTGGCGAATAAAACTAAAAAAATATAGTTTTCTTTCCGAGATGCTTAAAAGTAAGTAAGCTTAATAAATAAGTAATATATTTGATATCTAGGGACGGAAATGACTCCTTCCCAGCTTTGCAAATGCAATTATAAAACCCTGCAAGGGTATAAAATGAATCTTTCATGTGGAATTAGAATGGGTCCTCCACAAACTTCCGTCGCTGCTACGTAAATCTGTAAACCTACTGGAAATCTAAGAATCTAGTGTTATCTTGACGCTATCGTTCCATCTCTGTCTAAATCGCGTTCATAACTAGGTCAAAAATTCACTATATTCAATTCCAGAAAGCTGTTCTGTGTTAGTTTTAATAAGCTAAATAAAACTGCATTTAATTTAAATTTTCAATTTAATTTTTTTATCAATTTTTTAAAAATCTTAATGATGTAACCCCTTACATATTTTTGAAAAAACGGTGCAAAAATAAAATTTTTTACAAAATTTTTAACTTGGCAAAAAATTCACTAAATTAAATTATTAATATTGCCATAACAAACTAAACCCCATCCTCTTTTCCTCTACTTACAGCACTCGGAGCGCGAGAACGAGAGCGTGTGCAGCGATCCGCTATTGTGCTAGTGTGCATATGATTACACATAAAATTATCTATAAAGATAATGTTAATTTAAAAGGCTTGGAAATATCAGTAATATTGTATAGTATTGTACCGTAAATTAAGCCCTTTAGAATGAAACGTACGAATTAAATGATTTTCCAGCTTTACCAGCCCCTGTTTTTATTGGGTTCCCTAATACTGGGACAGTTTGGTAATACTGGGAACAGTTTGGTAGAACTGGGAACAGTTTTGTAGAACTGGGAACAGTTTGGTAATACTGGGAACAGTTTGCATGGATATTTTTGGAAAATTGAATGGGCTGCTGTATTTATATAATAATTTTTTAAAAAGTTAAGGGCATAATATCAAAAATCTATATATTCAAAAATTTATAACAATGCCAAAAATACATTAAATTCGATTCGGAAAGCGTTTTTATATTAGTTTTTATAAGATTAACAAACCTGCATAC
>JAEIIJ010002932.1:0-15695 GCA_018904815.1 Drosophila ogumai
ATAATTATTTTAGAATAAATTCTTCTCCTCAAGTCAAGATCACGCATACGCACTGTTGGCTATTGCTCATACGCTCATAAAAAATAAATATATACATTTTTTCGTTTGCACATCTTGGCCAACTGCTTCCCACAACAGCCAACAAATTATAGCGTAATACAGCACAAAAAACTAAACTAAAAATGGCCAAGACCGAGACCTTCGTCCGCGATTAGAATGCAATTAGTAGCAACAAAAAAAAAAAAGTTTAGAAAAAAGTGCCAACATTGAGCTTCATTTTCATTTTCATTCTCAGTTTTGCAGTTTTCAACTTTTTGCTCAATTCCAATTGAATTTTTTTCCCGTGGCCGCTACAGATTCGTTTTCAGTTAGTTGTTTACGCTGCTGGCCTGGCTTTATTTATTATTTTTTTTATCTGTCATAATAACTTCCGCTTCAGCAGCGTCAACTATAAAACTATAAATTTCTGTTTCTGTTTCTGCTGCTGCTGCTGCTGTTGTCTCTTTATGAGCCCAAGAATAATTACCAGGCACACACACTTGTAGTTTGTAGTTATTTCTTTGCTTAACCCACATTGTTTGGGTTTTATTTTTTCGGCCAGAATTTTAGCGTGAAAAGATTATGGCCTCCGCCGCCGCATTGGGATAACACAAGAGTTCTAAGACAGCTAAAAATCAGGTAGAAAAATGCTCTGTCACCTGTCCAGTCTTTTATTTTGCCAAAAAATAATTGTACAAATAAATCAAAGATCCGCTTCTGCAGCTGCTTGTATCTCAAGTGTTTGCTCAGCCTGCGGCTTAAACACAATTATATATATATATATATTTTTTTTTTTTTGTATTTCATCTACACATTGTTTTGTATTTTTCTGCGTCGTAAAAATGGATGGGAAAGGCCCCAAAAAGAAATATATCTAACGATCTGGATAGGGAGCTAATGGGGCATAATGAACGTGTTATATAATCGGGGCAGCACATCAAAGTTCAATGTTTGCCATTGAGACGCTACCAGGCACTATCATATCACCCGCTGCTGGTTGTGAGATATTATGAAATACGAATGCGAATACGAATACGAAATCTTATCTGTCAGATGCTCTCTAGGAATGGGAATGGGAATGGGAATCGGATTCGGATTCATCAGCCACGACGCTACGTGGCTGGCTACCTCTGCTGGTCATATGGTGTCCGCTTATCGGGTAGGGAGCTGGTAATTATTTGGCTATAAATAACAATAAAAACCTGATCATAAAACTGGCAGCAGTGCCTTATCTTTTAGCGATGATGATCACTGCCTAGTCAACTACTACAGTGCCTTTTTCCGCATTTTTTATTCGTAACTCTCTAGTCTGCATTTGATATATGTTTCTTCTCTTTTTTTTGGGTGAAAGCCAGAGATCCAGCTCTCATTGCCAGCTACTTAGTGGAAAGTTTTGACTCCGGTTTACAAGTGTATATATTTTATATATTTTATGTACGATGATGCGCCTTGAAACTCCGATTCTAAAGGTTACAAGCATGTTAATTTCATTCACAAAAGAAACTCAACAGAAAAAAAGAGACATGCATACATAAAGATATATCTACATGTACATAAATGTCGGTCTATACGCCACTGGTGTGTATCGATGTAAACAAGTTTTAGCTTTATTTTTCTGTATTATTTTCGCCTCGGATTATGGGCTGCCGATTCGTTGGCTTATGCAATATGGGAGTTGGATTTAATCAATTGTTTTCTTGCGACATTTAATAAGGCTCTGCTGGGATTACACTTAAGTTAAGAAGTAAGTGTTGAAATTAAGGGTAATTTAGAGGATAAAGTTTAGAATTTATAGAAAAACTTGGGAGTAAGCCAAGAATTAGAATTTAATGTATAAACTAGGAGCATTTTAGATGATTAAGTTATGAATTTAATTTTCAAATAAAGGTCAACTAAGTTAAGTTTAGAATTTACTGTAGAAATTAGGTGAAATTAAGAGAATAAAGTTTAGAATTTGGAATATCTAGAAAATTTATGTAAATTAAATCTAACCTAAGCAGATTTTCTTAAATATATTTTTAATATAAAATATTTAATCTTTATTAAGCATTTATTTTAATAGTAAAGTGCTTCTTTTTAGCTTACAAACCCCACGCTTTGCCCCGTGCTTATTTTTCAAAACAAAGAAAGTTGTATAATCATTAAGAAGAATTATCATTAGGTGATTCAAATAGAACATTAAGTAAATATTTAATGCAACCATAAATTACTTTGCCTGACACAGAAAGTTGGCTAATCAGTCTTACCAAGTTCTGGGTAAAATCATCAACTATTGCTTCCAGAGAATTCTATATTCCGAGCACACGATTATCAACCCATGTCTGGTGTTTATTTCAACCACTATTTTATCCACTTGCTGGCATCAAGTGTGACTTTTGGCTCTGCCTTTCTGCGAAATGCAAATCGACTCACTGACTAATGACACCTTGCTGTGTGCGTGTGTTTTTGTGTTCCAATTCAAAATTGAGTGATTTCCGATCGCTGATCGTGACGACAATCGTTTTTTTGGGCGAGGCTGTTTGTGTTGTGTTGTTGCCAACTTTAATGAAGCGATAATACGATATCAGCCAAGGGAAGACAGACGCTCCAGTTCGAAGCTGCCTTTGGCTTTGGGCTGCTAATTTGCCAAGCTGAAAATACAGACGGACAGAGCCTAGGTGTATTTAGCCAGTGTATTAGCACACACGGAGGGGGTGTAAATATTTGCGAGTCTATTTGGCACTGGCCGTGCCAAGGAGGTATGTATATCCATCCATGTGCACTTGGGCACACGGTGCGTATGAGTAATAAAGTCAAGATGCTGTCTTTGCCGCCGCCAGCCGTCATTTTATGAAGAAGCGGAGCGAACAAATTGCTGTGTAAACGATATCAACATGGGATATATACATATAGGAGCTATATGCAAGACAGACAGACAGACAGACAGACGGACGGACAGGTAGCTAAATTATTATCAGCATTTGCAGTTGTTTCGCTGTTTTTTCAACGTCAACAGCCTTTTCAAAATGAATATTTATGCTATATATAAATGAAATATTAAAAAATAATATAATACTATATACCATTAAGCTTGGCGAAAGTTTTCACCTGTCTGGGCTTAGCCAGAAACAAAAGGAAACTGATATATTATATATATATTCACAATTGTGCACACCAATAAATTCAGATTTTTTTTGTTTCTGATCAAGTCAAGGGGAGTCTATAATTTATCGCTTTCTCAGCTATATTCCTGATTGATTAATGGACACGTCTAGTTGGACATGCTAGTCATAAGATCTAGAACAGTTAAGCCCATAATTCGGGCATTCGTTTTCATCTATTTTTAATGGTGTTTACCGTGTCTCTCGATACCGTCAGTGTTCGGTTTGAATTTATGGCCATGTTCTATGGTATAGATATATGGCCAAGTTCCTGATCAAAACCCTCTGATCATAACAAATTTATTAACTGTCTTTTTCCCAAACTCTTAAGTTATTTCAGCGGTTGAATAATTTCTTATTTTATTCAAAGCTGGGTGTAACAATTGCTGCCATTAAAGAATTTTGTAACAATTGTTAACAGAAAATATTTAGCTGATTGCATTGCAGGGGGTGGAAAATATGCATAAAATTCATAGAATTCCCATTGAAGCTAACTGTGAATATATATTCAGTTATATAATTAGCCAAGTTTATAGTTTAATTGAGCAACACATTTTAATTGCCAGCAAAGCGTTGAAATAATTGCTTGAATATATACTTAGTTTTCGGGTTAGATAATCTCTGGGGAGGGGAGTTGTTAGGCTTAATAATTAATTAAATAAAGCTGTGCTAATACCAGCGTGTTCTAATACCCGTTGTTACCGTTAAAACATTTTCCACAACTAAGTATTGTGCGACTTTTTGTGCCATAAATATTTCATAATGAAAAAAAAAATACAAAACAAAAAAAAAACGGAGCTTGTTTCTGATTTGTATCTGAATCTGCGGATGTATCTATCGGCTATATCTGTATCTGTATGTTTGCCTGTGTTTGCTGACTTTTTGCGGAAGTGCATTGATTTTCCACTCAAGTGGGCACTTGACTTGCCGCTGTCGTCATGAATTGATTTTCTCACCTTTATTTACTTAACTTTTGTTTCTCGCTTGAAAAATGTTAATTAGTTTTTTTTTGCCCCTCGGCAAGCACTTTTAATTAGAACTTTAGTATTAGTGGCAGTTGTTTTTTTACTGTTTCTATTTCTGCCACTACTTCTAGGTGATTTGTTATCGTAACATTTATGCAAATTGCAATTGGAAGTGGGCAATTTGTGTGCGGATTTCCGCCTGCAACGCATCTTCAACGCTAAAACTCGAAACTCTGGCATGGATCCCCAGATATAGTGAAAGTTTTCTATGCTGATCCGGGGCGCCAGATGTGAGCTGCCTTTTTATAAGCCCCTTAGGAGCCGTCTCGTCTCGTCTCGATTGACAAGCTGCGCATGCGCGCCGGACGCTTAAATAACGCCCGTGTCTCCGTCTCTGTCTCCGCGCTGCGCATGCCAAAAAAATTCAACGTCGCGACGACGTACGCCCTGCGAAATCCCAAATCGGAATACTTGAAACGTATCCATCAGATACAGAGTCACATGGCCATATTTTTGGCCCAGCTGCTGCTGTGGGTGGTTGTAGGTGTGTGTAGGACCACCCACTCGCTTTTTTGTGACATAAATAGTGCAAATATCTGAATAATACTATATAACCCAGTTTATGGTGCCCTCTGCATAATAAGTATTAAATATTTCCTTGATTTATTTCTTAATTTAATAAAAATAGTATTTCTTAATATTTTGAAATCTCCTTTCGATAGCTTAATTAAATCTGTATTTATCTTTATCTATTTCCAATTGCAGGTACATATCATTCATTTAACAGTTTAGCGTTAAAAATAAGTCGGGATTAACCCCATATTTGCCACGCCTACTTAGCTTTCATTAGAATTACCTCATAAAAATCCCACTTTTCTGTTTTCGTAATTTTTCTGCTTTGTTAGTTTTTTTTATTTCGAGCTAAGCCGCCGCCAAAGTTTATGCATTTGTTTATTTATTTATTTTTTGCCTTGAGTCGCCAGTTGGTTTTGTTGGTTGTGAAGTCGAAAGTTTGAAAATGATTCTCATGATTAAGAGGTTTTCTTATTTATTTCTCAACTTGAAAGTGTTTACAACACTAATTAATGGTCCTTGTGACAGCTGTGTCTTTAAAAGATCAATACCTTAATTGGTTTTCATATAACATTATGTATTATTATTTGTATATTGGAATAATACAAATTGTTAGCAGTTTATAAATAAAATAACAACTACCAACAATTTTCCCAAATAAGTAAAATATAAAGGAAAAATAATTTGTGATTGTTTATCATAAATATTTGAAGCATTTCACTTATTATTTTACTATTTTATTAATTTATAATTGTATTGAATAGATATATCCCTTAATTTAACTAATTTCTTATATTTTTAAACGGTTTTCTAAAACTTTTATAATATTCGAAGATTTTATCAACCTCATAAGCTAAATGGAAAACGTACTCTAGGAGTTCTAGGAGTTCTCTTATTTCCCTTTTAAATTGAAATTCACTAATTTTTGTTGTCATCTCTTAAACCATTTTTTGAATTATAATTGAATTTATAAATTATTTTACATTGTTTCTTAATATTTTTTAAAAGGACTTTTAGAACCCTTGCTCGATTCCCGTTACACATTTAACTGTATTAATAGTAAGGCGTGTGGCCTCTAACACTTACCGTTAAACCTCCTATACGTGAGCCTGAGCCACACACGAATCCGAACTTTGTGTGTGTGCGCCGCCGGATTGTATGTGTGTGTAAGAGCGTTTTTTTTTTTGTGGGAAAGCCCAAAACAGGATGCGCCGCTTTGCCGCTTAGCGAAAATCCACTTCCGTCTTTTAATGCGTGTTGTGTGAGCGCGTTTTTTGTTTATTTTATTTCGTAAATTATGATATTTGTTGTTGGTTTTTCAAATTTTATTTCGACAATTTAAGGTAATTGTCTTTTTGGAGGAGCAGCGCAAAAAAAAAAAAAGGAAACAGTTCTTGATTTGTTTTCAATAAAAGCAGGAAGCGCGGGTCAAATTCACGGCGGGGGCGAATGATTTACATTTCCGTTGGAAAACAAAAATTTTGAGAAGAGCCGAAAAAAAAAATAAAATTGAAACCAGGATATGTCACCAAGAAACAGTCACATTAATATGTAGGGACTTCCTCCGATGCCGTTATTTTGTTGGAACTTTCTTATCAGGGTTCGGTTTTCGGTTTTTTGCGGATTTGACGGTTTTTGCAATCTCTTGGAAAATTGTTGTGTTGTTTCGAGTTTTTCAGTTTTCGGAGCGGAAAAAAGCACGACCAACTCGAAAACGCACTAAAACGGTATTAAAAGCCGAGACTAAAATTAACTTTGCAAGTAATTTACGATGCGACCCGAGGTCGCCGAAGTCGCTGCCGAAGTGACTGAGCCGAAGCCGAAGTCGCGGCCGAAGCGCTTGCCGAGGAGTTGCGAGAGCCGAAGTCGCAGTCGCGCGAGAGCAGAGTTCACTTCACTTTGGCTTTGCCTGTTGTTTTTGTTGCTGCTGCTGCTGCTGCGGGAGTCACAGTTGCAGTTGCTGCTGTTGTTGTGAAGATGCGATACGAGATAATAAAAAAAATCAGCTGCTCGTTATCGCTCTTAGGCCGTGTTTGTTGTTGTTGTTTTTGGCGTTTTAGCGCTTTTTTGTCGTAGGTGCTGCTGGCGCTGGCTAAACGTTGATCGCTGGCCGTTCGCTTTGGGAATGATGTTGGCTTAAAGCCGACGGCTACGTAATATACGCTCAGATCCTGTTTGCATGCCGTCGGCGTCGCAGTCGCCGTCGGCGCTGGCAGCAGAAGAGCGCCGGAAAAGAGAGCGCGCGCGCACGGATCACGAGCTTTTTTTTTCGGTTATTTGCTTTTGGCCGTTTCTTCTGCCCAGCTTGGAGGTGCTTACCGTGTTTGTGTGTGTTTGCAGCGCAGCGCAGCCCAGCATCGCACTGTGGGCCCAAATGAGCACGAAGTAAGCACTATTTGCTTGAGAATTCGTTAACTTACACAAATTACTTGGGCAAATATTAAGAAAGGAAAGTATTACAGCAAATTGTGTTTATCTTGTTTTTATAAAGCAAATAATTATGCATACAAAATATATATGATGTTGACATAAGATAATATATAAAGAAAAAATATTCCCTAATAGTTTGTTATAGTATTATTTTTGCTGAATGCAATTTTTCACTTTTATTTAACTCAGGCAAACTTGTGCCAAGGATATTTAGTGTGTTTTTATCTTCAAATCTAAAAAATCAGGCAAAGTTTTTAGGCGGTTAATGTCTAAGAGTGACATCAGCAAAAGCCAGAAATAGGATAAACTTATTTTTTTTGGGCCATACTTAATTATAAATTCTAGTTATTATTATGGTGTTGCAACAAGTTAACCGATCAGTGGCTTAGTATTGAAGTGGAGTGTATACATTTAGCTCCACTGTATCTCAGTCGACGGCACAGCATCGCCGTCGGTAAGTTCGCCCCCGCGTCTGATGCGGCTTCGAACGTGTTCGCCGCGGGTTGCGGCTCGATCATCGGTGGGATTCACACGCCAGCCAATCGCTTTAAGCGGCGCTTTTCAACTTTCATTAGAAATTATCGGATGCCGACGCCACGCCCACTTTTGTGGAGTGCTCCTGTGTGTGAGCCTGTGTTTGTGTGTGTATTGAAAATTGGATTTAACGGCACCGATATCGCCACAGCCCCTCCTCTTCCCCCATCCCCTCGCCATGCAAATTTTTATATACATCTTTTTTTTAGCACATCTTAATTCAATAATTGCCGATAATTGCCGTTAATGGAAGAGATGAGACAACAATTGGCGCAACGCCATTGATAAATCGAGGGATATGTGGAATATGGGAAAAATGAAATGTGGAATATTAGAATATGGCAAGTGGGGTATGTGGAATATGGAATCCGGGATGTTGTGGAATAAAGGATATACAAAGTTGCATAATAATTACATTATTTTGAGTTACATATTATATAATAAACCATTTAGTAAAGTAATAAAAAGGATAATGAGATGGGGAATATGGCAAATGGAATGTAGGTTAAGGAAAACGAGACAAATTTTTAGGCTAAAAAACACAAAAACCATTCACAGAATCATGAGTCAGATAGAATATGCGATCAAAGCTAAAGGTCCTGAGAGATAAGAAAAATAAGAAAATGTATAAAGCAGACTATAGGGCTTAGGAAGAGTCATCGCCATGAGCCACCCGTGCGGCTACGTAATATTGAAAACCGAGACACTGATAATAGAGCCCAGAAATCGGAGCGGTGCAACTCTCATCACTTTTTTTTTTTGTATGTCACTGCCAGGGGAGTGCGTCAATTGTTTAATGCAAAACAACAAACAAACAGATCGGCAAACAAAACAAAAGCCACCGATATATATCCCATATACCTACCTCCCTCATATATATTCAGACATACATACGCCTTATAACCATATCCCATGGCGAAAAAAAAAAACAAAAGCCAGACGAGCCATCAAGCAATTTTTTTTATCGTTTCATTTTTAATTTATTAATTATTTATTTGTTTGCTTAAACGAACGACGTTGTCGTTTATTGTTGTCTCAATTTCGGATCGGTTTTCGTTATTCGGCTTTCGGTTTTCGCTTTTCGTCATCTCGCCCTGACGTCACAAGAGCATCATATATATGTCTATATATACATATTCTATATGGCTAAGCAGATGCGAGCACAAATTGCGAATCTCTAAGCATATCCGCAATGTTTTGGCCTTCTTCGTTAGCCAAAATCTGCTTGAAATTCGGTCTATAGAACGTTTTTTTGCTTTTGGCTTTTTTTGAGTTCATTTCTGGTTGCCTGCTTAAGCTGAAAGTCTAGATACTTACTTATTCTGTTGTGTAAATAAGCCTAAATGAGCTATTCAGCGATACGAAAGGTTCGTTAAACTCAATTTCAAGGTCGTCTAATAACCCAAATCGTTTTGGAAAACTCTTAAGAATATTATTTATACTTTTTAATGTTAGTTGTAGGTAAAAGAAAAGTAGCCAGTTAATAATTTTCTGTTAGTGAAATAAATAAGTAAATAAATTTATTCATAAAATAAATCTCTTATAAGTTTTAAAGAGTCTGGAAGAGACTTTTCACTGCGTAATTGATCCTAATGGAATAATACTACAAAAACTGCAGGCCTGCCTTTAACTTGTAGACGTCACCAAGGCGGACAACAACAAACATATCAATCTTGTGTGCATATCATGGGTGTATATATATATATTATAGTAAAGAGATCCACAGATCTTGGGGGAAATGGTGGGGAAGAACTCAGCTCGATCGTGTCCCTCGTTTAATTGTCAATTTATTTATTAGACACATTTCACATTTCAATTAAATATCCAAGCCACAATCTGCACTGATCTGCCCCAAGCTGACTCTGTTAAGATCGGGTGCGTGCCATACTATATACATACATATATAACATATTTACTGATTCATTTGGCCTCCTGAATGCGTCACCCGGATGCTTGTGTCTGTGAGATCTTTACTTCATAATGGGTTATGCAATTACAGCGTAGACACCACATGATAGCTGTAACTACGTACGATGGGGCGCTAATTGGAGGCGCGACACGTGCAAATATCTATACTAGATTCCATAGATTCTATACTATTCTATACCCATTAATCAAATCTGTATGAAATTGCATAACCTCCCCTTCCCCCTGCCTAATGGCAATGACAAGAAAAACCCCAAAAATAAAACAAAGACGAAATCCTCACCAGTCATCACAAGATACTTAACTCTGCTCAGCCTCTTATGGCAGGTGGCTGACTAACGCGAAAGATAAACCCGCTGGCCAAGATAAGATAGACAGACGAACTTTACCGGAGTGGAACTCGGTTTATGGAAGAATTATTTAAATGTACGCCCAAATGGAATGTATGTTTATTTCGGAATGTAAACTAGTTCTGCAGGTCTGGAAGAAGTTTCAACTGTGAAATGGAAAATATCTAAGATCCTAAAAAATTAGTTATTAAGAACTAGAAAGGTTGGGAGATACTTTATATATATATTAAATATAGATTTAAAATGGTTACATTTTAAAAAAGACTATAAAATATTTTTAGAAATTTTTCTGATGTTGAAACTAAGGTTTTAATTCTAAAAGTTTGAGTTTAAAGACATATAACATGTTAACTATATTCTTAATTAATTAAGAGGAAAGAGAGACATACAATTTTCAAACTTATTTAGTTAAATAAACAAAAAGTTAAAATAAAAAAAGGTAATTTAGTATGTTTAGATGCAATTTCTAAAGTAGAAACTAAAACAAAGTCTTGAGTTCTACAAATTTTATTTTTATTTAAAAGAAAGAAGAAAGTGTATATATATTTTAATATATATAATAAGATTTGTAAAATATTTATTTACATTTACCAATAAAACCCCTAGAACTTGATCTCACCTAACTAATTATACATAATTTTCTGGCAGAGCAGAGACCCCTCTGACTAAGCCAGAGGAAATCTGTGAGACCTGTGTGAGATCTGCGAAATCTGGGGGATCTTTTGGCGATAAGAGTGCGTTAGAATTGTTGGGCTCTTCTCCGCGCTTCACTGTTTGCACTTGTGTTTGGCTTTAGCAAATTGCAAATCACTTTATGAGCTTCACATGAACCATAAATCTATTGCCGCGAAAGCGACAAAAAACTCGCGTCAGGGATATGCGTGGCACCCATGTGGGTCACTTGGACTGCGGATGAATATACAGGGTATTTGCTTTGCCACTTGAATTTTAGTCTTTAACAACCCCCTCAAGTTCACTGCCTTGTGTATCGTCACCAACATAATCATTTCATCATCTGCAGCAACACATTCGATCCGATTCGATTTCGTTTGCTGTGGCTTCTCTCGTCTCGTTCATTCATTTATTAATTCAATCAATTAATAATGGCTAAGAACAATTAACACTTGGCCAACCACTCACACAGCTGCAGCGGGGAGACCGCCCTGCGCCGGACCCAATTGGTTTACAACCGCCGTGATCCAGCGATCCACCGATTAAACTCCCAAGTGGCATGCGAATCTCTGGCTCTGTTTCGATGGCTCCAGTTTCAGGGATCTGGGCTTTGAGTGGATGTAATCAAGTGTTTTTTTTCCGAAATTTGTTTAATTTTTAGATTAATCTTTTTAATATTTTAAAATTTCTAAATGGGTTTAGATAAATCTTAAAATCTAGCCTTAAAATAAATACTCAAAATAATTCTAATTAAAAGTAAAGAGTAAAACCTAAAAGAAATATGACAAGTTTAGGGATAAATATGAGAAATACATTTAAAAATAATTTAAAATAAACTTAAGAAGGCCCCTAAAATTCCTTTTAAAAACCTGCAAAAAACGTAGCATAAATGGTAAGAACCTAAGAACTTAATTTATAAACAAAACGAGTGAATCATTTATTATTTATTAAAGCAATCTATACGCTGGAGTGGGAGGTACTTTAGTATGAGATTTAAAGCTTGATACCATATTCTAATTAATTTTTGTTTATGGGTGGCAAGTACGTAGAACCCATCAGCTGAATCATAATTATGAAAAGCAAATATCATTATTAAGTGGCGGATTTTTGGGAGATATAAAATAGCATAACATATAACTCTTTTTCTTAAGTTTAAACCTAAACAAATATTGCTTTTTTGCTGGATACTCTTTTTGTATAAATTAAACCTGGATTTTTGCCATACCAAACTCCATATACGTAAAATATAGTGCCAAGAATGCCCAACCCAGAGAGAGAAACCCAAGCAAACCCACTGGAAGCCACGATTGCGGGCCAAGAAGTCCACGAGACGCAACGGTAAATGGGTCTAGTTAGATTGGAGGCCCGACCGACCGATCGACCGATCGATTCGGAATGAAACGGATCAGAATGGTTAAGTACGGATCGAGGTGGCTTAGCGGGACGGAACGATCGCTTTGAATCATTAGCCAGCCGTGGAGCAGCCATCAATTTTCCAATTGTCTTTGTCCACAGCCAGCGCGGTCTGGCTTAGCGCCTTCGATAGAAGCCGATTCCAATCGAAACTAGTGGGGAAAGGCCCGAATAATGATAGTTGAAAAATACTTGATACTCTTGCGGAAAATGTGTTGGGGAAATTCGATAAATGAGATGTGGATAATAAGGTAATAAATCAAGGAAAGTTCTGTTAAAAGCAGCCAAAGAAAATGCGACAAAATTCTGGAAAAATTGATTTTTTGATAGGAACTAGATTCTATAAATAAAAGAAACTGTTATCTATTATAGATCGATCTTGAATTAATTAAGGCAAATGGTTAGTTCTTGAAGAATAAAATTTATTATAGTTATTATAGTATTTATTTACTGAATCCCTTTTTTGAGCAAAGCTGCCCAAAGTCCTGTCTCAGGAGTCATTTACATAAAAAGTTGAAGTCCATCTAGTAGCTTTTAAAATTGAATGGACATTTTTTTAACTATTTTTAAATATTAAAAATATGTTAATTATATTTATTCTAATGTTTCAATGTATGCAGCATTTAATTTTGAAATTATTTACCGAATCCATGGCTGTAAGCTAATTTCTCTGCCAGACCTCTTCCAGCTATACAGCAATACACTTTTACAGTTAAAAAGATTGTTTCACAAGTTTTTTTTTAAACATAAAAATATAAAAATTATCTTTTCAACTCATTTCTAGCAAAGTTTTTTATTAACTTTCACTTTAATCTTAAATGTAATCTAAAAAAATACAGAGAAGCGACAAATCCTTTTTCTTAAAGTTAAATATTTCCAAGAAAATGGTTTCAAATAGTTTTGGATTGTTTGTTAAAAAATATTAAATACATAAATAGTCATATTTCCAAGACCCTCTACAATCTACATTTCAGTATATAATTTTTAAACATCTTAAATAAAATATTTGATATATATTTTTCCTCAAAAGTTACGCAATTAATGCATAAACCAGGGACAAGGAACGACTGTACAAGGTACCCAATAACACCAAACGTCCGGCTGTCACCGTAATACCCCGATCGAGGGTATGTAAATAAATATTATTGAAAACCGGCAAGGCGGCCAGGCGGCGACGGCGACTGAGACGTGGATCGAAAAACAGCCAGAAACCGCTTGGCGCCGGTTGAAACTAGAATCGGTGGACCGTTCGCCGGCCCGGCTCAGTTCGGTTCGGTCGGGTTGGGTTGGGTTTGGGTCTGGGTCTGGGTTTGGGTTCGCCCCGACTCGGCTGAGTTAAGTCGGGCCAAGTTGGTTATCAGCGCATTAAGACGATTTGCTGGCAACGGATATCGGCCATCGGCCATCGTCCAGCAGCTGGCCAAAAATGTGACACCATTTGTGCTGATTTACTGACCAAAAAGCATGCGAGGAGAATCCCCGCCAGAAGTTTTGGCCATATCTTAAGCTGGCTTTAATGCGGGACATGCCAGGATAACGACTTGGAGGTACCCGTTAGAAACAGGGACTTGGTCAATTTTTGATTCATTTTTTTATTAGGTTTAGAAAGAAAGAACTATTTTTAAAGGGGTGAAATATTTATATTTTTTATATTTATTAAAGGAATTATTATTTAATAAACAATTTTGGAAACAATCTGTATCAGTTTTATGTTCGAATACAGTTTTTAGTTCTATAAACAATATATAATTTCATCGATAAATACTAAAAATAAATTAATAATTAAATAGTCCCAGGTATCTTCATCGAGGTTCCTCTGTCTCCAAGCGAATTAGGTAATGGAGAAGATATTTTTCAGGATCTCCGAATAATATTCTCTGTCCGTCTTAGCTGATTATTTTGTTTTTTATTTTCTTAAGAAACCGCACCACCGTCCAATGCAAAAGTCGTGTCGCATAATTTGCAGTGAACCGCAATCGACATAACTCATACGCCGCGTGTCCCAAATGGAGGTTAAGAGCCAGTGCAGCAGTCGGTGCAGTGCCAGTTCCAGAGTCTATAAATAAATCTTGCAATCGCTAAACTGCAAACTGGTCGGATCGGTTTGGTCTCCGAAAAAAAAACCGATCCAATACGATTCGATCCGATCCGATCCGAAACGATTCCAGCCGAGCCGATGCAGTTTGCATGGCGAAGAACGGCCAAAAGCATCGACCGACTGTGCTGTGTGCGTTTTCTTGGCCTGCCACTAGTGCCATGATGGTCAAGGACGTACATTAACCGGGTGCCACTGTTCCGCGGTGGCAGGGAGCAGGCGCGGTACAGTGAAGACAAAGGCCAGGCAAACAATTACATAAGCTCGACGACAGGTCGTTTGCGCTATTAGTCGGAGTGCCTGAATGAACGAGTGGAGTAAACAATGAGGCAAGAGTAGGAAAAGAGTTATTAAAAGCATAAAGACGATATCAATTAAGAGTATTATCAAGTCACAGACGAGGAAGGTAAGAAAGTGTCCTTGCGACTAACTCACTAAGGTAAGAGGTTTTTGAGAAAATAAAAACACCAAAATTAAAGCGCCTTGGCAAGAGTAACTTAGGTCAAACAGTTAGAAATCAAATTACATAAATAAAAATAAATAAAAATTAGTAATAATTATTAAATTTTATAATTAGTAAATTTCAATAGTTTGTTTCTTAGAGCTCACAAAAAGGTAAAACAACTTCTTTTTGTTTCTCAAGTCACTTATTTCTCCAGTCAAAATGTTAATAATTAATAAAAAAAATATATAAAAGCAAAAGCAAAGTTGTTATTGTGTGTAAATTATGAAAAAATGCGGCTCTACTCAAATCATAATAATAATTAATTGATTTGACGAGTTGGAGCTGCGATCTTAATGGTGCAACCTTTCTAAACCGTTTCTTGTGTTTTTCTTTTTTTTTTTTTTGACATTGCTCACTTGGTCGCTTGGCTGCACGTGGCGTATGCGCAATATTCTGTGGTCAGCGGTGGTGGCCACTGGCCACCAGTTCGATATCGAAAATCTTGAATTAACTGAAAGCCACACCCCGAAAACAAGAATGTCGCTTTTTGCTCGGATCCATTTCAATTGCAATTTTTATTTCGTCGCCCAGGCCCCGGGCTTTTTATGCCACATTTTATTGGCCAATTTGGAGCTTGGTTTTTGTGTTTCCTTTTTTTTGTTTTATTTTGTACTTTTGGCAAGGCCCTCAAAAAAAAAAAAAATATTATAATAATAATTCGCTGTTCCAGTTAATTGTGTATTATTGATCTGAGTATTTTGCAATCCCTGAAGCTCATTAAGTTTTCAGCCTTTTGTCCTTCTCACAGAGCCTATTTGCTACACATTGTAATAAATTAATTTCTAAATGCTACTTCCTCTAAAAAATATTGAAATTCTTAGAGGAATTTTAGGAATTTTTAAGAAAAAGGAAAAGGAAATGAAGGATTACTTTGATACCTTTAGCTAAAGCATTAAACTGTTAATTTATAAATCTGTGCCAAAGAACAGCCTTAACTTATTTGAAACTATTATTCTTAAAGATTTTGTTCTTTAATTTAAAATTTATAAACAATTAAGTGGTACTACATATGTGGGTAAAATAACGAAACAATTAAATACACATGTTTGGATA
>JAEIIJ010002936.1:0-68946 GCA_018904815.1 Drosophila ogumai
CTCTTTCACTGCGTTGCAAACTTCTGACTGAAATTATAATACCCTGCAAGGGTATAATAATTTTGAGTTAGGCGATGAGCCTTTTTGAGTATTTTTATGATGATTATGCTCATTAGGAGCATATACTTTCTAAGGACTTAAAAAAAAAAAAAAAAAAAAAAAAACTTTCCTTTTTATGTTAGCTGCATTTAAATATTTTTTGAATGCATTTACAATGCATCGAACTAGTTTGTAATTGTTTTCTGTTAAAAGGTTGCAAGTTTTGTGTACTTAAAGCCAACACTGAGACTTTCCATAACATCTTTAGTCATCGAAGTCCTGATACTTTATATTTGTATGTTCCTACATCTTAGTACATAGGCATTTAAATTACCTATTATAAGCAATTTGCCAAATTTGTTGGTTATCTTAGCAGTCATATGCTTAGACATGGTCGGGGACCTGAGTCCTGAATGATGTTGGTCCATGAAAGAGGCTTAAAAAATGCCTTCAAAGTCCCCTCATAAGGGATTTTACTGTACATTCCATATATACTATATGTATATGTTTAATATTTTTGCGTAGAAAAGGCAATTTAAGCCTGTTTGTGTGCTGGCATTTGTCTGTTGTCTCCATATCAAAATCATAAGCCGATTATAAAGGCAATTTCTATATCATACGTTGTTCAAATATTTTGTAAGATTGTTTGTATATTTATATTGCTGTTGTTGTTGTTATTTTGAGTCGGCTTTCACATTCGAACTTTGGCTTCTGTCAAATTTTATTTTTATTATTTTTTGCAACCAATTTGTACGCCAGCACCCCAGTTGCCACCATGCTCAGTCTGTCTGCCTTGTTAACATGCTAAATTCTATATAATGCCTCTTTACTGGGAAATGGCAACCTGTTATGTATGTGAAAAATGCAAACATTTCCCATGCATATCAATTTTTGAGTTTTAATAGTCACTCAAAGCAAAAAAAGGCTGCAATAAGAGACAGTCAAGTTATTAAACCGAAAGTTTATAATGTTCTAAGGGTACATATTTCCTTAGATTTATGATTTGAGTAGATGAACAATGTAAGCACTATACAATGTATTGTATTCATAATTAGAATTACCTTAAGAAAAGCCAGAAAGTTCCTTTTGCGGAAAACTGCTAAAGGAATTTTGCCGTTGGCCATGTCAATGGCGCACAAAATATGCAGCTCGGACTGATAAGGAGCGAGAGTTCCAAAAAGACGAGACCACGAAACCAGGACCAGGACCAGGACTAAAACGAGCGCCAGGACCAAGACCATTTATAACAAAGAGAGCTGACAGGGAGTGTGCTGAGCAAAGGATCCTCCTCCTCCTCCTCCGCTACTATTGTGATGCAAGAATTAATGCACCAGACGTGTCGCTGCAGGGAGGAAAGGGGTGAATAGGGCCTCCTGTCACACACAAAGGACACTCGCTGCCGAGGAGAGGAGGAGTGGGGCAGCGGCTCACACAAAACAAACGATGTGGTTGCAAATTAGTAGTAAACCACCAACTACATCAAGCGTGAGAGATCCAGGGCTACACTGGCTCGACTCCCCGGGGGGAAAGTGGAATAAGTCAGCCCAACCACTCGGTCGGGGAAAAGAGCCACGCCCACGCTCCCAGGACTCAGCACAAATAGAATTATTCCGTGCGTCCTGCAGGCGGATGCATTACAGACAGGAGACGAGCCGGAGCTGCAGCACAAAATTCCCAAGCCGTTTATGTAGCCAATCGTGGTACACTCTTTCCCAAAGATCCTTTTGATAGAGAACAGCCTCCAGGGTACAAGAACAACTAAAGGACAGGAGAATACATTTCTGATTCCTAAAAATTCAAGTAACATTGATCACTATGACTTGATTTCGATCGAATCTTTTATCGACTATAGGGGTCCGATATTTACCACACATGTATTAAGTTAGGTTAAAACGTTTATTTTTTAAATCAACTATCCCTTCACGTATAGAAAGATATCTATATTTCCATAATTTTGTGAAACTAAAAAAGTTTTCTTTGTATTATGCCAAGTGTATTATCTTTGCGAAGGATTGCAGATCTAGAGTATCTGCAACTGCATCTGCAATCTTGTTCTTCCTCTGGCGAGATATTGTTGCCTTAGCAACTCGTGAAGTGAGATGGTTGCTGCTGCTGCCTTCGGTGCTGCGTTTACTGGGCAGTTGTTAGTGGGCAGGATAACGTGTGACAAGGCCGCAGGAACGCTGCAGCCCTGCTGCCTAGGGGAGGGGAGTGGAATGGAGGGGCAGGAGTGTTCGGAGCAGGAAGTACCGGATGTCACCGGATGTGGAGCTGGCCGTGTGTGTGTATGTGTGTCTCATGTCGTGTGACTTTGGTCATGGTTATGACTCCTGACTCCGTCTCAGGTGTGCCCCTTGACTGTGTCCTTCCACCTTTCCCTTCTGAGTAGGTGAACCTTTGCACCAATCCCCCCAACAATTGTTCCTTTGTTTGGCCGCGCTGTCAGTTAAATGTCAACAGGATGTGTGAAACTATAGTAATTTGTTAACTAAGAGTCTATTGCCTAGGCTGCTTAAGATTGTCACATCGTCCTGAAGACTGCATCCGAATTGTTATGTGCAACCTCCTCTGATTAAGGTACAACAATTAGCACATTATGGCTACATTAAACTCTTCAACTGAATATCAACTCTAAACTTAGTTAGGGTATGCAACGATCCCAACGTATATTGAGAGTTTTAAAGATTTGCCACGAAGTATACTCGATTTACCGCTTAATTTAGGCACATGACTCGAAATATTACATTGTGCCTCCCATGGTTTTCCTCCATTTTCGCGACACATACACACTTTGCAGCCGGGAAGCTATTAGCACGACTCAAAGCAATAATTAATTAATTATAGGAAATGAAATGCCGCAAAGTTTCTCACCTAGCGAGTGAATTTCCAAAATTCCAATTTCCCACGCCACGCAAAAATGTTGGGCACATTGCCAAGTGCCACCTGTGTATATCCCTTGCCGATTCCCTCGCTTTCTCTATTATTTTGTCAAATGTATATTTATTACCGGAAATGTAAAACAACATTGTTGAGGCCTGTGCCGCAGGAGTGGAGCTGGTGGAGCTGGTGGGGCAACGGTGGAGACACGTGAATGGCGACCGAAATGACAGCGGTGGCAACAGCTGCCAAATAAGTTGGGTTGGAAGCGAGGTTTGGCATTGGGATGGCTGCTCTGCAATGGACAATTTTAATGGGAAATGATTTTAATTGATTTTTCGCTCGACATTTTGTTATTACAACCTAAATGAGATTTCTGACTCTGAGCGAATGATTGTCCTGGCGTTTTATTATATTAAAAAGGGGAAAAATAAGCAGCAGTTCCATCACTCAATATATTTTTATTAAAAATTATTAATAGGGATCTTTTTATGTACTGAATTGTCAGTTGATGGATGAATCATATCGTATATTAATCGGTTTTATTTATTGTTTAATTTGCCATTACCAAATATTACTAAAAAAGGTTCCCATTTAATAGCAAAAGGGGTTGCCAGTACAATCAAAATTGTGTGCTGTGAGGATTAGCCTTGGCGGAATTTTAGGAGAGGCGTCCTCCTGCGTTTCCGTGTTATGGTTATTTGTTCAAACAGATGCTGCAGTTAGTGGTTGTTATTGTTGCTTCCGTAATTTGTTCAAATGTGGCCGCTATCGATTTTTGTTGAGAAATGTATTTTCTGACACGATTAGAGAGCAGCATAGCTTTATCCTGTCATTCCTAACCGTTGAGGCCTGTTGGATTCCATCTGGCTCTTAAGGAAATATTTACCAAGGCTGTTGGGAAATGATGTTGATTAATTTTATAAATTAAAACTGAAAAACATATACTACATTGTATATATTTATTTTTGTTTGTTTTTAAACGGCACCAGTTGAAAAGTAAGCCTTTATATACTGGTTTTTGGCAAAAATATCTCGCCAAAACCACAACCACCTCTGGAGCGGTATAAAAACAACAGAACATATGCAAATTATATGTAATTAAAATGTAAAAAGTTAGAATAAATGAACCGCCACTGCCGAAAGTGGTTTATGCACCTCCCACAAGCCACTTTCCATGCTAAATTTCGGTGCGACCGCAGTATATATGTATTTATAAACATTTATCCGAATTTAACGCGCAGCCTGCTGTGCTCTACGCAATGTATCTACGTTTGTGTGCGGGATGATATCGTCATTTTGGCCAGGGGCTGCACATCCGCTTGCGGCGGACCACAAACGCTGCGGCTGCTTGGGCGATACGCCCACAACAGCATCCTCCAGATCCTGGCGCCACCCGTGGCTTAACCAACCGATTGCCTTTTGTTGCAGGTTCGCGTCAACAAGCAGGCTGAAATGTCAATGACCATCGACCGTCACATTTATCAAGCCATCAAAGCCCAGATTTTTACCGACATGCCGGTCTCTCTTTTGTTTATTCCGTAATTAAAAGTGAGGACCCTCCAAGCCAGCAGTTCATCTGGCTTAAAATGTTAAAAGATTCGTATGTAATTATAAATCAGCTCATTTATGTGGGAAGGCATATTCAAAACAGTGATGATTATATTTAAATTTCGACATTTTCAAATGTTCTTAGCTAAAAACATAAGCCTTGTAATTAAAGAAAATTAATTAAAGATGCTTCGCGAAATCAGAAGTTGTTTAGAATTGAAGGTCCAATCGTCGGTTTTGTCTTAACTTTTTAAGAAATGGTTTTTGGTTTATTAAATACATCTTTTTTTATATATTTTATTCTTTAGATGTTCCCAGAGCTTAAGTAAGCTGAGTTTAAGTAATGCTTTGATTCAAATTTTAGGGATAGAAATGCTAGTGATTTTTCTTTCCTTTAACTTTATTTACTAAGTTAACGATATGTGAGCCATGATGCAATTTCTTTTTTAAGAAATAAGTTTAACTTTCGTCGAAAATGTTTATTTAAGAAGTTTTCAGTAAATTTAAAATAAAAGTTTATTATAAATACTATGGTTTTAAATTATATAAAATATTTCTAAATGATTGCTTTGACATCAGATATTTTTAGTAAGCCTTTCGGTGCTTTAAAAAAGACAATCAGCGAATTAACAACAACCGAATGCAGTCCACAATACATATAGAAGCAAGTGCTGCAAGTTTTGTGTGCTTTGGGCACTATGGAAATTCAATTACTTTATTTTGCTGGTCTTCATCCGATTTTCGCTCCCACCCCCATATGTTTGCACGCCATGTGCCAGCCGCAAAACAAACACGGCCAGCAGTCCTGCATCCCTGCATCCCCGTATCCTTGTAGCCCAGTCCAGGCACAGTTGCAGCACCACCTGTCAGTTGCTCTAAACACCAAACATTTTCAAGTTTCCTTTTTTTACACGCTCGCGAAATTACGTTGAAATTTTCACCCGGCGCTGAAAGAAACGGCAAAGGCAGAGCTGAGGGCGGAGGGCGGAGAGTGTGTGGGAAAAAAGAGTGTTTGAGAACAGGAAAAATGGCGGTGTGTAGACAGGAAAAAGGAAACCCATCTCTGGCCCATTTCGAAACTTATGCCCATTGCACACATTTGCGGCTCTTCGCATGAGCGCGCAACTTTTTCTTTCTGAGAACTCCCAAGAACTCCCAAATTTTTTGCTCTGCTCCCTTTTCTGGCGGTCTGGCGTGTTCTCCTTTGGTCCATTTCTATGGCGGTTCGCTTTTAGCTGGAAATCTTTTTTGGCGTATCCAGTGTTATCTGTGAGCTGCAGCAGAGCTAGATTTGGAGATGAGCGCGTGAGTCTAAAAGATTCTTTACTTGATGATTAATAATACTTACATTTAATATTACTGCGAATTGTATGAATTATAGATAATATTAATATTGCAGATTAATAAGGATATTAAATGATTTTGACAGACGAATGGAAAATATAAATAATTTGTACCCTTCGTCATCTGAAATGCTAATTTACTTAATTAAATATTTTATTTACCTATTGCTCAGTGTTTGTCACCTAATTTGAACACCATTTGTTGTAATTTCCAATTTCGATCCTATAGGGAGAACTTTCAGCTAATAAACTCAAACTATATTCCTCGTACATTGCCTGACCAGAGTTGAGAACGCACTTGTGGGAGCTTGTCTTTCAATTACTCACTCAATGCCATCCCTAATTGGGGATTAGTTTCGGGGCCAGAGAGGAGGACCTCGTAGTCCCAGCATGTTGCGGGCTGTTTGGCAAGAAAGACAAATGCGTTTGTGAGCATAGGCAAGAAATGCGGTTTTTGGCGAAGGAGGATGCCCGCTGACTGGCTTCTGTCGGTGTTTTTAGCTTTTAGTTAAATAGAACTCTATTCGGTATCTGGGCCTGTGTGTGCTCTTGTGCTGCATTTTGCTACAGTTTTCGGCACTTGGACTGATTGGCAAACTGTCAGCCCTCAAACAAGTGGGGAGGAAAGTGTGATATTTGAAAATCGTTTCGTTTTGGTGAAAATCGGTTTGCCTCATTTCATTAGGTGCGCCTTGATTTTAATCCTTTCAGTCGAGATACGCATATGTATCTTTTCGAAGCATTGATTTGCGTTTATTTTTATACTTTTTAGACCCTTGCAGCCATAATTGTGGAACCTCAAACACAAATTCTAATTCCTTATAGAGTTGCAAGTCAAAAATTTAAAGTCCAGATTTAATACTAATAGACGCAAATGGTAAACAGGACCAATGATTAATCAGGGAACAGAAGTAAACAAATGCCAACTTCAATCTCTTTTATAAAAAGCACTAAAGAAAAAGTAACAAATAAGGTCCTATCTCGTCAGAAGATGCATTTCACTTATCTTTGACAAAAAAGAAAATGAAAAGTAAAGCCAGTTCTATCCGCATTTTAAACAGCTACAAAACTTAATTATGTAGCATTTACAGTATGAAATAAACCTCCTGTTGCCTTTCGGGATAATTACGGAACATGAAACAACAACACAAAGGCGACGAAGAAACAAAAATGTCGCCCAACAACAACAAATAACCGCAACTACTTAGCAACATTATACACTTCCGTGCCAGCATCAGGATCTGAAAAACCAACCCAAAACGTAATTATTGTTGCGGTAAATGCCAAACCCCCACTGCTGCTCAACCACAGACCAGGCTTTTTCATTTCTGTATAAAAAAAAAAAAGTGAAATATTTCAGCTGATCGAATGTTGAATACCCAGCAATATTGTTTATCTTGAATAAATGTGCTTGCAACCATATGATATTCCCTTGAATAATCTACTTCACCTTGTCGTCACTTTATTTTTAGACTTATGTGTATTTTGCCTTCTTAAAATTAATAATTCTATTTACTAAATTTGTTATTTTAATAATTCATTTTGATAAATGTGTCAATGTTAC
Organism: Drosophila ogumai; assembly: GCA_018904815.1. Classification (NCBI taxonomy): domain Eukaryota; kingdom Metazoa; phylum Arthropoda; class Insecta; order Diptera; family Drosophilidae; genus Drosophila; species Drosophila ogumai. The sequence goes on from JAEIIJ010002936.1 coordinate 7,375, forward strand.
CGAGAAAAGTAACAGATTATTAGCATAGTGCATTGTATTCGCTCGAACTCAGTTGATCTTTAACATCCGTAAATAAATATTTTGTTTATTATTATTATATTTTATATTATATTTTTATACAAATTGAAACGCAGGCCAATTAGTCTGAACTTGGCAATTTGCATCCTGTACTTCCAATATGTATACCCTTAGATAGATTGTAAGCGAGGGGGGAAAAGAGAGAGTCGGAAAGACAAGCGGACTGTGGGGGTGCGACAGTGGACGCGAAAGAGAGGTGTATATGGCGGCGTGTCGCGAAAATTAATCCATTTGCTGTGACAATGACTTTTATGCGGTTTCCAGCAACGCGGCGCCGGCAACCGCCATCCGGAATCAGCGGCCTGGAAGCTACCACTGCCGGACAGTTGGCCAAGTCAAGCCGCAGGCCGAATGCGGGCCGGGGTGAGTGGGGCTGGCGGAGAAAGCCCCAAAAAGCAAAAAAAAATAAAACTGCTGGCCGCTCCACAATGCTGCTGCGACATGTAAATATTTGGTGACATTTATAAAAAATGCTCTCGGACAGCCGCGAGCTTCCCATTTTGACCGAGCGCGAAGCCTTATCAACGCAATTATCTCTAAGATGCCTCGTCGTCGAGTTTAACGCCCGTCTTCCTCTCCTAGCCCTAACGGCACAGTGGGCCTTAACCTTCCTGAATCAGGAGCTTTTGTTTTAGGTGCCTACTTAATTATACAATTAGGGTAAGCGAGTTCATACACCAAATCCCATCATTTTTGCCATAGAAATCTTAAGGTTTTTAAAATCCTAAAAAAAAGTTTCTAAATAATTTTAGAATTATTTTGTGCTTAGTAAAATTTCTTAAAAAAAAGATACCAAAAACATTATTCTTTTCTGTAACATCCTAGTAGATTCGATTTTTGCCACTGTGCTTCGCTGACAATGGGAGAGACCGGCGTCTGCCAAAGCGACCCTTCTCCTTCCCTGTGGTCCGCTTCCATTGTTTGATTTGGAACAGTAACAGAGACAAAGTACATAACATTTTTCTTGATTTTCCCTATCTCTTTCCCAGCCACCATTTTTGCGGCGGATTTAGCAAATGCCGAAAATTGTCAAATGTTGCGGTCAATTTGTGGGGTCAAAACGAAGTGGAGCGAAACGAGGTGATTTGATGGGTGGATAAGAATAGCTATATTTTTTTCTGTTTTTTTTTATTTTATAATTTTATATGCTCTATACTGCATTTTGGAATTAATCAGGGTGATAAGCCAGCTAAACCAATTAAAATTTATGAAACAAGGTGTATATACTTCAAGCTGATGATACATTTTTAAATAAAATATTATTATATTTTTAGAAATAAATGTATTTTGAGTTTTATGTTTTATATGAATTCATACTTATCAAGTTTATTGGCAGACTTAGAATTAATACAAGATCTTTCGGACTTTATTTACATTGCACCTGGTTTTTTTTTGTGGTGGCTGGATCAACCGAAAATATTCTGCTTGATGGCAGCCCAAATACCCTTTCCCCGCTTCGGGGTCAGATCGTTCTCAATTTCCTTGTTGTACTGCTCACGGAGCAGAGGGTCGGTGGGTCCCCAGTTCTTCTTAGGAGTAAAAGCGCCTCGGATTTTCTGCCCCAGAGACTGGCCCGGATCTCGGATAATAGCCACAATCATCCAAATCGGCAATTGCAGTATGCCAAAAGCAGTGATCATCCAGCCAATACCTGTAAGGGAACACCATCAGCTCCGATTATTTTTGAAATTATTCTAAACTCACTATAAGCCCAATTGGGGTAGACAATGTTGTTGTAGGTCAGTGGCTCATATGTCGCATAAAAGTATATCAGAATAACGGTCATGATCAGTGGCGTGATAATGCTCCAACACAGTCTCCAGTAGAGGCCGACCTTGCGGCCCAGCATGAACTCGATGTCCTTGCACAGGCGATCTGTGCCGTAGATCCATCCGAGCGTGTACAGTTCGGCGATGCCCAGCACCAATGCTATCATCGATGCACCAAAGAAGTCCACCAAGGTCAGCATGTATTGGCCGCCCTTGAAGAAAAATAATAAAGAAAGAAACTTTTTTGACTGAGTCTTGTAATGAAAAGGTCTAGCAAAACGGAAGAATTATATCTATAAATTTCTTTTGAATCCTTTAAATGGTATTTGTAATATCTTACTGGCGTTATGTACATTAGTCCAATCACAAAGCTGACGACCGCAATCAGCAGCGAGCACTGCCACTGCTTGAAGTTGGGGAATCGATCTCGGATGGCGGTCACCGAGCAAGAGGTCATGGCGATATTCGATCCGATGCCCAACACAAAGAGCATAAGGAAGAACAGCACCGAGAAGATCTGGGGCAGCTGCTTGAACTTGGCGATGGCGTCGGGATACGAGATGAAGGCCAGTCCGGCCCCGCCCTTTACCACGCTGCCGATGTCATCGGTGCCGATCTCGTGGGCCAGGTGGCCGAGGATGCCGAATATCGTAAACCCTGCGAGCAGGGAGGTCATCGTATCCAGGGCCGTCACGATTGAAGCATCGCGGTGAACATTATGACCGAACTTGTTGAAGGAGGAGTACATGATGATGTTGCCGAAGCAGACGGACAGCGAGTAGAAGCATTGCGTGACAGCAGCGTACCAGACCTTCGGATCCAAAATCTTGCCCCACTGCGGCTTGATGAAGTAGTAAATGCCGTCCAGGGAACCCGGCAGAGTAACGGCTCGTACCAAGAGGACGCCCATAATCACGTACGGGAAGATGGCGAGGAAGTACGAGGCCTTTCCTGAACTCTTGACCCCACGCCGAATGATTAGGAATACGCAGGCCCAGGCGACAAACAGTCCGATGACTAGCTCCCAGTTGGGCAGACCGATGCCATCCTCGATGTTGGGGATCTCGTGCAACACCTCCTTACTAGAACGATTGAACAGTGCCGAATTAGCAGACTCATAGCCTGGTTTAGACCACCACCAATAAAAATGAGTTAGGTAAAACCATCACCGATTCCATCATCATGCGGCTGTGACACCTTCCCATAAATTCCCTGCCTGAATGGAGCTCTTAATTTTGGAAAGGAACATTTTTAAACCAAAACTTAATGCATATATTGTCTTTGATCTTAAAAAATCTCCATACTTATAGCGTCACACCCGCACAATTCCAGAAACTTAGCACTTACACAAAATACCACTCCGAACTGGTGATCAGCCGATCGTTTTGTGATTTTACTGAGGAATTTTGCGTGCGCTGATCTTCGCTTTCCACTTGAGACCAATTGCTTGCATCGGGGGCTGAGTTTATGCAGTTGCTACCCCATTCCTCCCGGCACGTGGCCCAGGGTAGGGGGTTTTGGAATGACTCAAAGAAATATCGACCAATAATTGCTACCAGGGCGGCGTAGTAAGTGTTGAGCATAAACACCTGGAAGGCCTGACCGGCTCCAACACCTTTTAATTCCATTAGAAACAAGTTAGGAAAATAATAGGTTAACACAAATTAAATGAGAAAGCTTGATGAGTTGTGGGTTGATTAGAAAATCATAAAAGCTTCTTGGTAGATACAAAGTTAATATGTTAATGGGGTGATGTATTAAATTAAACTGCCATTTGCTGTAGTTGGTGAAGATCAGAAAGCATGCGATTAAGTCACTCGATGAAACAAATTTATGAAGTTACATTTAAGTGTAAGATTTATTAACTTTTGCATGTTGTGAATGGAAGAATATAATATAATTCTTTCGGGCTGAGTGCGAAATGCCATTGAGATGCCGTACGAAGGTGCCCGGTTTGTGAAGATTGTATATTTACTTTTTGGAATCACATCTATTTCCAAGTGATTTAAAGTTTAAGGTGAAGGTTTTACATTGTTGTGATTGAGTGATTCCATCTGGGGCAATGGGAACTCCTCGCCAATTGACTGCCCATATTGACAATTGAACTGTCGGGGTGTGGATGAAATCTCGGACCCGGCTCTGTTTGGCTGTTGCAATCGCATCGGTCTATTGCAGTGCCCCACAATTGATGGCAATATAGGCGCCATAATTGGCGGAAGAGGGATGCGGGTACTCATTCAATTAGTAGAGCAATAAAGCGGACGTTCTGCGCCTTTGTTGTACTGGCCATAAACTTGAGTTCGTGCCGGGATTGTGCGATAAGATTACCCACTGTGCATACACACACCACCCACACACATGCACAAAATACCGAAAAAACCGAAAACACCGAAAACATGCCGCTGCACCACCACTAACCCACAATGACACAGGTCCCGGTCCAACCACAGGGAACGGGGATGGTTACGGGGACAAGCCACTTACAGAAAATACAACTCGGCGGAGGCCACCGGCTGCTGCTCGGCCAGCCTCTCCATATCCACGGGGCTGGCCAACTGGGAGGTGTTGCCCAGGCTGGAGGCCACGCAGAGGGACTGCCACTCCGGCCGGCACTCGGACCAGGGCAGCGGCGCGCGGAACGAGTCGAACAGGTAGCGCAGGGTTATGCCCATTATGGCCACATAGTAGGTGGTCACCATGGATATGGATATCACCTGGCCGATTCCGACGCCTACAGATGCGGTTGCGTTCATGGGATATACATATGGGACACGCAGGTCGGTTGATGAACAGAATGACGATGTGCTTTCTGCCGTTCGCTGTTGCCATGCTCTTGGCTGAATGGGAAAATACGCTTTTATTGGGGCCCTAACTGATCGCTTTCAACGTTCTATCTTTACAGTGGCATGCGCTTTGCCTAAACTGATTTTTGGAGAATTGTTAAGCTCACAGTTAAATTTCATAAAATTGATATAGCCGAGTGTCTGCTGTTTTTACTTTTAAATAATATTTCAATACAATTAATTTAAATAAGTCAAAGGACAGTGCTTACTCAAGCAGTCCCTCAAAATATTCTTATGGTTTAATATTTATTAAAAGTTTACTTTATTTATTCCTTTAGACTTGAAAAGAGCATGGCAACCGGGAACCTAGTGCAGTGTTCTTGGAAGCACTTACCTTTCATGGCAGGACACAAATCGAACACCTTTACCGAACCGCGGCTGGAGAACTGGCCAATTACCATTTCCAGATAGTAAATCGGTTTGCCAATCAGGAACAGCACAATGAGATATGGAATGAGAAAGGCGCCGCCGCCATTGTCGAGGGCGGTGAAGGGGAAGCGCCACACATTGCCCAGGCCCACGGACATGGCGATGCAGGACATCAGGAACTCCACGCCCTTGCCCCAGGTGGCCCGCTCCTCTGGCAATTTGCTTGACTCCAGATCGTCGGTATTATCCCGTGGTGCAGTATTGCTGGCCTACGGAACAATGATTAGTGGACTCATGGATTATTTGCCGCATTCTCGTACCGAAATGTCCATTGTGCTGGCGGTGCTGCGTCCATCGTCGCCCACAAAGGCTGGATTTCGATGCGTTCTGTGGGATGCGTCCATTATGGCCAGCAAACCGTTCTATTAGCGAGGAATTGCGGAGCAGAACTAATAGACACTTTTCGGGAGTGCTCTGCTGAAGCTGTATAACTGACAATCAGAGACGTCCAACGGATCTTGAAGATAAGAAATGATGTCACTATCACGAGCCAGATAAGCCAAAGTGGCTAGACTGATCTAGAGAGAGATGGATGCCCTGTAGATACTCAAACTATGGTAATTATATCACGTTTTTATAAGTATTTAAGCGTCAAGGTTTGGGAATATTTTGGGCAAAGATATTTAAATGCCACTTTTAAAACCGTTTATTAATCTTCAGTAATAATAATCTTTAATTCTTTTAATAAGCTGAGTAAGTTTTCAAACCGTCTTAAAGTCTGAATTTTAGATACCCTAATAATAAAAATAAAAATTGCAATGCAGTTGCAAATAAAAAACATAGTTAATTAGTATTTGAAAAGTATTTTCTATTTAGATTTACATGAAATACTTTCGTTGTCAAATACTTTTTGCAATTTCTATTTAATTGTGACTAATTAAAATAATTACATAAAAAAAAGGCAAAACTCATTCCATAAACAGAAACACACGGAGACACACGTGTTGTTGGTTTTCTAAGATAAGGGTGCATCTTAAATGACAATGATACAATGCCAATAAATGATATCTACCAAGTTCCAAATAAACTTATTTACAGTTTGCACTTTTATAATATCCAGAAAATCAGGGAAGTCTAGTTTTTTTTATTAAATTAGAGATAAAGATGTTTAAGCACTTAACACATTGTTGGTTTTATTGCTCTTAGTTGTTAATTTCTGTGGGCGATAAAACAGTTTAGCCGTGAATGTGTTAAATAATTTAATATTTACTCTATGTATGTTTACATTTTTCTTGGCAAGTCATATACGAGCGTATGTCTGTGCCCGAGTTGTGGGAACCGGTTGGTATAAGCGTAAAATATTGACACGTCTCGTTTGCATTAATTTGGAATTATTAATTGGAGGGGAGGAGAGCACGTTTCTCAATTGCAATGTGATTGTCAATTCAATTTCAATTAATTGCCTATACCAATACAATGATTCATACTACTCGAAATAATTCTTAGTGTGCACTCTTCAGACGTTATTCCAAAAAAATATATGTTCATCTCTTGGCGAATTTAAATATTTTGAATTCTTATGCGGAATATATATATAGATGCAATATCAGATGAGATACGAGCATTGTGACTCAAATTAAATTTGATGTATTTGAAAAATTGACAGTATTAAAAAAAAAAAAAAATTATTCAAGCATTTCCCTGTTTATTTGTTTACTGTCAACTTTTTAGTCAAGATTTTATGTTACTGTTAATTTCCGCAAAAAGAAGTTGAAAGAAGACATATTTTAAAATATACCATAAAAAGTCTTTTACATTGAAACTGAAGACCCTTAGAAACCGAGAGTATGAACTGCCTTCTACCGACGACTGGGTTTCCAATTGTCTCAAGCTTGAAACAAAAAAGTGAATCCCCCATCCATCACTGTGATTACAAACAAGATGGGATTACCTGAAATAAGCATACAAGTGGCTTGGATCCGTAATGAAATATTTGCATTCATTTTTTGTTTCTCTTATTAGCAAACAGGTTTTCAGATCTAGTAAGAAATTCTGGGTTCTTCTGAGCAGACGTTGAAACAAACAAATGATTTCCCCATAAGATGACTCACAAATAAAATTATATTCCCCCGGCTATTTTTCAGTTCTTCTAGTGGATTAAAGAGAATGTCGTTAGTGACGTCAGGAATACCAGTCAGCCGAGATGAGTTTTAAGCAGTTTCAACTAGTTTTCATTTGGTTTTGAAGATTTTGAGATAAATCAAATAAAAATAAAAGAGTTAAAGATGGGCTAAGCCCGGCTTATACTGGTATTTTTTATATTTTAATTACTTAGTGGGCAGAGTAATCATTAAGTCTAACCAAAGTCTGCAAATATGTTATAAATAAATCAACCTATTCAAATTTACTTCGCTCGAACAACAAACACTTCAGTTTACTACCGTCAGGGCATTAGCATGCAAAAACGTGTTTTCATATGGCCAACTTGTTGCGCTCGCTGCCAAAACAAATAGACGGTAACGATCGTGGACAAATCACGAATATGTATATGGTATGCATCAAAGTTTATTAATTTGATGCCCACGTTGCGTATACGTCATTAAGCGTCAGAGGATAAAGGTCAATTTGTGGAGTATTCGTTACGATATGAAGATGTTTAGATGCTTTAAATCATACAAAATAAAATGAAAATTAAATTCAATGTGGTTTATAAAAAAATGTTTAATCATTGCTTGCTAGGTATATAAATCAGCTTCTGCACAAGAAATCATTTCATTTTTCAAATCGTTTGTTTTTGATAAATCTAACCGGATTTTATATATTGACTTTATTGTTTCACCTGACAAAAGCAACAACAATAATGTATAAATGACATAGGAAAGATCGCATATAAACGTTTTTAAAGTGATTGCCAAGTACTTGATTATGAGAAACTTAATATTGGTTTAAAGAGTATTTTATTCCGCTGTCGTTAATCGGGCTTTGGTTAACATTCCAGCTTAAAATAAATAAGGAACTAAAATATTAACTCATTAACTAAGACTTTGACTGGAATAAAAAACAACACGCATTTAATTTATTTAAATAAAACACAAGAATCTAAGGTATAGCTTTGGGAAGTCAAGGTTTTTTTTTTGTGATAAATTAACTTAGATAAAACCAATAAAATTATTGAATGAAATAATATAAACTCTTTTAGGAAGAAAAGTAAATCCTCTTCCTCTGACATCCTTGGTAGGGCTTTACCTTTTGCTGTTTTACCAGCTTATGAGGGTCAATTCTGAAAGATCTATTCAAACAGTTCTTGTACACCTTCCCTTCGGTTCACTTCACTTTGCGGCAATTGAGTTTGTTGTGATTTGTAGACTTTTGTTTTGTTTTGGCCGACAATGCAGGTAGGCTATGGTAAGGTAACATGCGGCTGAAACTGCTTTGAACCGGCTGTAAGCGTAGTTGTTCAATTCAAACTCTACGCCCTGACAAGGCTGCGTATTTTCAAATGCTAATGTTTTGATATTATTGTTGGGGTAACCCGACGACTTGACTGTTGCGCATCTGCACACGCGATTTTCGAAAAGTTTCCGAACCGAAATAAGCCGAGAGCCTCCAAGAAACCCGTTATTATTGCATTAGGCTTTTGGCAACTGGTCGCTGAGCGCGCGTTTACCGAGCTCACGTGAGCCAAAAAGTGGAAAGAAATAAGTCCAAAACGAGACCTAAAAGCCAAGAAACCAAGCAGCCAAAACGCCAAAAAGCCAAGTCGAGTGACAGTAGCCAACTGAATGAGCCAGGGCAAGGTTTCGATGGTTTTATTGTGAACTTGACTCTAGAGCCGTCGTCGTTTGCAGCCATATAACCATATAGCTGGCTGGCTATATAGGTGAAAGCTCGGCCTGCTGTTTGACAGCCATTGGGTTGTGTTATACGCTTACGATCTTCCCAGCAGCTGGTGGGCGTCTCAGCTAAACGATCGAAAATGTGGTTGGTTTATGCATTGGCTTTAGCCAAATGAAAATATATTTTCTTTGGGGATATTCAGACAGAACTCAAAATCGGGATGGAGTAGAGTCGCCTGCTCTTCTCCTAAAGGTTAATAGTTAAATTTTCTTAAAGTACCATTGTCCGATGCCTGAGCTAGCCGCCTTGGGTTTGTTTCGGTGCTCCAGGCTATGCACTTACACTTTTCTCATTACACCCAGACTCACATAAACACGGAGCCATTGTTCTTACTCGGGCAGTAGGAGCAAAGGGAGCTCAGCAGCTAAGCAAAACAACACAAATTGTTATGATAAAAGTTTTTATCAAGTTTTCGTTTCGTTTTTGTGTGTCGTCATCGTCTTGGTCTACGTCTAGCTCTCTCGTTGATTTTCTCCATAAGATAAGGGAAGACCAGGCCAGTGCGATGGAAGGGTAAGTTCTCCATTGGCTGCACTACGAAAAATATTATAAACATTTTATTATAAATAAAATATATTGTAGAAGGGGCTGCATGTTTTACATAATCAGAATCCAATACCGATCTACCTTAGTTTAAACAACATTAAATTTCTTTCTTAATCAAACTATTTCCTTTTTTCGAAGTGCATCTAGAAAATGCATAAAATAAAGCCCCTGGGTATTTGGTCCGGCAAAGGTGGTGTGGGGTGGTTTGTCTCATAAAATGTTAACTACTTGCAAAAATACTGCTAACTGGTAAAACTTTAAGCCAAAAATCATTAAGTCTGCACAGAGAATTTCACCGAGGCCGGAAGGAAGCGAAGGAGTGAGACGCAGGCCAAGGGATCGGAGGAAAGAAGTTAGCTTGTTTTATGCTACAAAATTGGTTGCATGGCCATTTTGTGGCTCACTCCGACTCTCACTGTGGGACTCTCCACACGCCCTTTTCTGATGCAACGTCCACCGTTCTCGTGTTGGTCTCGGTTTTGCCATTATGACTGGGGCCTTGGGGGTGACAAAACTGAGCCATATCCAAACTGGTCAGTCCGCAGAGCTCATTCGGTGGTGCGTTGCTATGTGTGAGCACATTTCTCTCCATCTTCCCCAACCTCTGTATCTCCCTTTCTCTCTGGTGCACAACTTTTTAATTGCAATTAAAAACTAAGCAAAAGTCTTGGCTAAGAAAATGCTCAATCTCTGGCTTAGATGTTGTGGTTCCCTCAAAATTAAAAGAAGGGAGCGGAAGCGGAGGCTGTGAGCGAAACCCATGTAGTTGGAAATTTGTATTTTAACAATATTTTAAATATTCAAAGGCTAGACTAGGGATTTCAGGTGTTTACAGCCTAGAACTGTGAACTCTACAGACAAGGTTCCTGGACGAATCCGCAGTTCCTGTCCCAATTTTTCGCCTTCCCTTTTCCGGCAGAAGCTGCAGTGGCCAGAGGACCATCAAAGGCTCCTTTGACTTTTGCGGCTAGGCCAGTAATCATTTCGGTCCCGCCAAATGTCTCTATCCGCTCGCCTCTGGCTACTCACATGTTATGTGGCAGGTAATCTCCTTTATTACTGCGGCAACTTTGACGGAGGAGCTGCGGTTGTTTCCTGAGCATAAAACGGGATTTCCAGAGGCTAGTTGGGAGTCGGACTCGTCGGCGTTTACAGCTTTTGCATAACAAACTGTGAGCATTAGCCAAATTTTTATTTGTTGTGTTAGAGAGTCATAAACAAAGTTTCCGCCAAATTACGCATCGGACTAATCTCATAAATGTTCCAGGCTGAGCACTAACTGAAAACGATTCTCATTAGGTGAAATAGATTCTTTAAGCAAAAACTAAACCATCAAGACAAGTAGTAAAAGGGACCCGGCTTTCATTCATTATTAAATTTAAATTAAGAAATACACTTTTATAAGTGTACAAATACCAATATAAACAACATTCTTTAATGATAAATTATGCATTTCTACTCGCATCATTAGTCAGTCACTTGCAACTGTTTGGCCGCAAATCGGAGAAGGCAGCAGCTCTCAAAGAAACAGTAGAAGTAGAAGTAGCTCATGCCACTGAAAGGGGCAACTAAAAAGCCGCCATTTTTCTGGCTTGTTTGACAATTGTTGCGGTTGGAGCATGGAACATGGAGCTCGGAACATGGCCGCCATTCATCGTCCGTTCGTGCGGAGCAGCAGCCGGATGCAGCAGCAGATGTTGTACGTGACCATGACAACGATTCCACTTCATACACTGCAGCGTTTCAGAATTTTGAAAGGGTTCTTTGAGCCCTTGAAAAATGAATTTTTTATATTTTAAAATCTCATATAACACATTTACCTTTTAAAGATATTATTTCTCTTGACATAAACTTGACTTTGAAATCGTTCTAAAGTTAATTTAATATTTCTATTTACATACTATTTTCTCTCAGTGCCTTATTGCATTCGCAACGGGATCCTGACCAGCGTCCCCGACCACTAATGCCGTGCTAGTTGTTATAGCTGTTGTTCGACTCAAAGAGGCATGCAATTCAAGTTGTTATAGTTAGCTGACTCTTGTGGTGCGTGCAGCTCGCAACTTTGCCGCCGCGTGTCAGATGAGAGCTCAGGACTCCCCCCAAGGAGGGCGACTTTTCATCACAAAAATCGCTGCATATACACCTTAAATTTGCTTATACTCCCGGCCTTATCTGAGGGCGGGGAACCCCAAAAGTTGAAAGGATTCCCTCAGACAAAGCAATCGTTTTTTTTTTTGTCGGAGCGGAGCCCTTTTTAAGTTTCATTTTCATTTAATTGTTTTCGGCACGTTGAGTGTGAAAATGGAAATGTGTCTAAAGGCGTTGGAGCTGTCAAGGGTTAAGGCAGGAGGTTGAATCCGAGCTCGCTTCGGTGCATCGCCAGACGACGACTTTTGTCTTCTACAGCCTTTGATGGGGCTCGCCTAATTAGCATCGGGACGAAGCAAATTGCTTGTTAATTAAATAACGTCAAAACATGAAAAGGATTTCACCGTATTTTCTTTTCCTTCACGAAAAACGGTTCAAGTGGCATCGAACCCATTGACAGGCACTCAAGGCTTCAAATGGCAAGGAACATTTTCAAATGTTATTATGTTATTTTTAAATTGAGTAAACTTTTATTTATTTTTAGCACTAAATTCCTTCTAAAATATGTTGAAGAAAAGCCAAGTATTTGAGAAATTCACCAGGCAAAATTAAAGACAACGGGGAATCCGCGGACTGTTTAGAGAACGCCGAGCACAACGAAAGAAAAAAATATATAAATAAAAAAAACTATAAAGCCAGCTAAAAAATACATCTGGATGTCTGTAGAGCAGAATTCGTGAACTTCTCAGATGAAAATACTATAAACTTGGAAAATGCTAAAGGCTTTGTATGCTATTTTCACGTTAGTTAAAAAATGTAATATTAAAGGCATAAAATCTTAAAAGTCCATGCTTTTTAATTAAGCAAAGAACTCTGGGAAACTTGTTTCTTTCCTACTTGTACCAAGTCTTAATTTTTTCCAGCAATAATCTTCATTGAAGAACGCACAAAGTGCCCTGCACTTGAAGCACTCTCCCAAGTCCGAGTTGAGGAAACCTCCCCCACGAATATACTAACTGAAGAAGTTCCCAATGGCGTCTGACCCTCTGTCCCAAAGCCAATAAACTGCAAAACCCGACTGTAAACTGCTTTCGATTGCGCCATAGAGTGGCTCAGTGTTTTGCCCTGACTGTGAGGGCAATTTTATGTCAGCTGCAGTGCAATATGCAAAAGGAGGCGGTGGCCCCGAATTTCGGATTTCCAAAGCGTCCATTGTCGCGGGTCATTAGGGACACGCGATGCCTGCAACTAGTACGAGGAAATCGTAAAATCGAAACCATAAAGAGTGCGGCCCAGAGGAAGAGGGCCGGAGTCGAGCCAACTGCGAAATTTAAGCCACAATTGATGGGCGGGAAAATGTTTAGGAATGGCGAATGGTAAAGCACACCAATCGTTGGCCAAACATTGCATTCGTAATTTTTGAATGCCTCGAAACTATAAACAATTATGAGTAGCTTTAAATATGCCTAATTGAACAATCAAATGTAACGCTATGATGTAATTATTTAACATATTTTAAATCTCTTTTTCTTGATAATTCTACTAATTGCTCTTTGAAGCTGCAAACTAAGATTTTTCAAAGTGAGATTAGTTAAGGAGACAAACGTGTGAACAAGTACAAAAATTATCATTTTAAATTAAACCCAATAATGTTTATTAAGCGTACTTTAATTAATTTGGGCACTTCTTAAAGAAGGATGTTGTTGCAACGCATACCCGCTATCATGGCGCGCTCCTTGGGTCCGGCGATGCACTTTCCCCACACTTGGACAAACTCGCTCTGCTTCTGAGAGTACATCTCCGCCTGCCTGCGAAGTTCCTCACTAAAGTTGCTATCCGAGCAGAAAACGGGCCCTCTGATGTGGATGTGACTATTGGTGATATAAATGTTCTGGATGTGCTGGGATGAGCTGGTCATAATTGGACAGGACTCTGGTTTCCCGTGAAGCGGCTGCGTTGAAGCCAATGCAGATTCAGTTAAGAAGCTCGTTCCCTGCCTTACCATCATTGATTCTCCGGAATGCTCCAAAGTCTCTACGTCCTCATCTCCGGATTGAACACTTTCCTGGCTACTGGAGCTTTTGCTCAGCCTCAGCTCGTGCAGCAACTCGCTCATTTCCAAACAGTGAGTTTGAAGAACGCTTAGCTGCTCCCTCATAGCTGTATTCTCTTCCACCATCACTTGGGTTTGTTGAACAAGATGAAGCTTCTGCTCTACGGCAGGATTCTCCGCGTTGACAGACCTTATCGTTTTGTGGCGTTTGAGGTAATTCTTGGCCTTCCTCTCGGCCAGTTGAAGAAGCTTGGACAGACCAAAGGTCAGCAAGAGTATCACCCAGAAGCTTTTCGCAAATTCGAAGGAATAGCTATAAGGACTTGGATCTGAGGGTTTGTGGCTCACGCCTTGCTCAAATGAAATCTTGGGTAGCTCTGAAAAGAATAATAATAAAATAATGTAATTTTAGGCAACCATAAGCAAAAGTCTAATTATTTTTATCATTCATGGGGTGATTTTATATAAGATTGTATAAAAAAAGAAAGAGTATTCGAATCATCCAACTCACCTTTGTAGAGCTCTACCCGATAATCTTTGGCAGCGCGTCTCTGGATTTCAACCGCATGCTGCAGACAAAGCACAGCCCAGGATGAAAGGGCCATTGCGAAAAGGAACAGGAAACTAATGTTTTCAAACATGTTTTCCCAGAAATTTTATTGGTCTTTACTATATAACGTGTGCTTATTAAATAAAAACAACTGTGTAAGTCGAATCCGTGTGGAGAATGTGGAAACGAATAATGAGTTCTGGAGATTTTTGAAGTTAAATATCTAAGCTGCTCTGATTGTTTGAAAATGGAGTGATTTCGAGAGAAGGTGAATTAACAGACAAATTAAAAACAGGTTACTTTAGTTAGGGTTTATTGAAAATCATCTGTGTTTCTCTCATTTTCATTCTAGATATTTCTGTACGATTTCGAAAGAATGCACGCTGTGAAGTTAAATTAAAGTACCGACTAGGTATTTGGCCAATCTAAAACATGTATAATTTATAGCATTTGTTATTCATCCCGTTGTATTTTTATAAATCATGTGAGGTCGGCCAAGTGCACCACTACTTCTCCCTGAAACCAACTACCGGCAGAGACTGATCCCAGTTTCCTTGGCTTGACTGCGTGATTTCGTATTTCAAGTTTACCGAGTGTATTGTGAGATGCCTTGGCTGCCTCATATTTCCTCACCTTTCTGGGCCAGCATCTGTCGCTGTCGTTGCCATGGGCGCCCTGATGATGCTATTGCTGTTTGTGTGTGAAGCAGCAGGTGCATGGATCTAAACGTTGCCCCGTTCAGTTGCCTAATGCGAGTATGAATGTGTGTGCGAGTGTGCATGAAACTCAATTCAAAAATACTTAACAAACATTTATTTGAATTTTTTCCATTCCGTCCCTTTTCATTCTTCGCAGCTCCAAATGCGTCGCTCTCGCAGTTGTTGTAATAAAAATGCAAATAACTCGAACTCGAATGGGTTTGGTTTGTCGTATGCAAAGTGCCAAAAGCTAGAAAAATCCCTCCCCCCCGCGAGTGCGCCTGCGCTCCTGCGTATTTTCAGTTTCGTTCACGAACATGAACATAATTTTAATGCCAATTCAATTTAATGGTTCATTTCATATGAAAATTGTAAAAAGTCATTGCTGCTCTGGCCGAAAAAAGGATGGAGGAAACCCGTTCAGACCTTCTTCGAATATTTGGTAGCTGTTGTTGCTGGCACTCTGGCATTTGTCATGCGTGATTTTTAGGTTGAGGGTAGCTCAGGGAGCAAAAAGCAAGGGCTTCGGGGCGTAGTTTCCACAATTGTGTTGATGCAGCTGCGGGCAACAAAGCACTTTTTTGCCATATATGTACTTGATTTTATTTATTTTATTTTCAAATATATATGCGGACAGAAAGTATGCAATATTAAATGTACTGTGAAAAAATCTTAACTTGACATATTTTACATTAAAATTATACTAACTAACTATATGCAGTGTCAAGTCCTTAACCATAAAGTGTCTCGGAATGATCATGGTTCCGCATTTCTCCATCACGTATTAAATATGCAAAATTGTATTTGCCTTTTGATTTCACCAAAGCACAAATATATGTGACACGTTCCTTCATCATGCCATAGATAAGAAAATGTTTGATTGAAAAGAAAACCCACTTCCATCAATCTTTTCAGTTGACGTTTTCGATTTCTTTTTAACACTTATTTGACTTCCATGTCAAATGATATTCAATTATGGTTGCTATGCTATCCTGGAGGCGCTGTCAGCTCAAACAAAACAAAAAGATGCACTTATTTTCACTAATATGTATTTATATTTAATTGGAAAATAATTTAATTTATTTCATATATTTTATATTCCTAAAAAATTACTTAACTAAAAACCCAAAATTTTTCATATCATGTCAACACTTGAAGGCATCATTTCATTTTCTTTGAGTGACTCCGGAAACGCTCCGCAAAGGACATTGTTGGGTTGAGTTTTTCAATTTGATGCAGCCAAACAAACGACCTCCACACGTAGCCAGCGCACACACGCATGTTTTCGTAAACTTTTCTTTTTTTAGGATATGGTCCGGAGTGTCCTGGTTTCAGGAAGCCAGAACCGTTGCAGACATTGCAGGGTTTTCTCAGCAATTTGCGTGCCGCATTCTTTTTGCTTTTTTGATGCAAAGCTGAGAGGTAAAAACTGGGATTTCATAAACCTGGACCTTAAAAATACTGATGTCACTGAAATTGGGTTCATTTCAGTTCTGTTTTGTATGAATTGGTTAAAAATAATAATACCTTAATTGACATTTTTAGTTGAATTCCCTTGAAATGAATTTTTATTTTATTCCAAAAGTCCGTTGTGTCTGTCATCCAACCAAATTTAATTAGTTAGATCTTCATCCAACTCTTTGGACCAGAAACACATTGCTCGCTACTCCATTGCGGCCTTAAAACTTTAAATGGCTCTAAGTAGGAAATGCCTGGGAAAATGCGCCAAGCTAATGGATTTTTTTCTTTACGTTTTTCTTTTTTGGCGGAGGTCGGATTGGGAGCCCGTTGTTGGACTAATGGAAGCGTCGACGACGACCTTAAAAATGTAAATAAACGTTTCTCTCGTTTTGTTGTTCACAGGCTGGCTACCTTGCGCTTAACCCCTTGAAGCACCCAGCACACACACACTTATTCAGATCCCCCGGGGCCGCGGGCAGAGGGTCCTGTTTGGCCGCTTTTAATGCCGCGTAAATTTTGCAGGATAATCCAATAAAGAGATTTTCGTTGTGGCTGTTGCCGTGGGGTGCACACAAAAAATCGTTAAAGAACAAAATAAAACCCCAGACATTTTCAATGCGACACCAAAAGCTTAAAAAACGATGCGTCTGTGTGAGTGAAAACAATTGTTGTGACCCTCGCCGGTGCAATGCATAAATCCTATATGTGACTGAATCGCAGCTTCGTTTTGGATTTAATTTACCCCCCAGACATTGACCTGATTACAAATATAATTTATTTCTCTTCTTTTCACTTAACTAGGTTAAAAATTGCCAATTAAATGTTAAATTTTCCTTTAGATACATAATTTTGCTAGGCTTTATTGGCTTATAACATTCTTATATATCATCCCATTGTACTAGAATTTATTTATGAAATAAAGTCTTTAATCAATTACTATAAATGCACACTACAAAATAATTCAATTTGTTTGAAAAGGCCCGCAAGTGGACTTCACTGCCACTCAAAACCCCCAATGGCACAGAACTGCTTTAAAATCAACACGAGTGGATTTTTTAAACATTCACCAATGAACACACACCACATATATGAGTAATAAAAAGAGCATGAAATAACAAAAACAGCCGTTCACACACACAAATTGTTTTCAACAACAAAAACCCACTGGAGCGTGAGTACGTCAATATTCATATTACTCATACGCACAGTTGAGCAAACAACCAACTACCCTCAGCACAAGACAAAGAGATGCCAAGGTTGCTATATTATTTTTTTGTTCTCACAGTTTCATTATGCAAGCTAATTTATTGGAAAAATTTTAAATCAATTTGTGTAAGAGGCGACAAAGAAAAACCAACAGGAAAATACAAATTTGAAGTTCGGTAGGAATTTCCAGGATGACACATTAATCAATTTTTATAAATAAACTAATTTTAGTTACATTTTCATAAGTGCAAGTATGTACTTTTAAAATGTCGTCGGTCCATTCTAAATAAAGTCAAACGCCAAAGACGAAATCGCTACTACAGATGCCAGTTTCCAAGGCAAAACAAATAGCAAGCGGAGCGTGTTTCGCAAAATTCCTTGCCTTACTCCAAGGGGAAAGCGAAAGAAATCAATAAATTTCAAAGGAAATAATTAAGCAAGTAATTGACTTGGATTTCTTTTAGGAATTCCTCCATAAATCTCCACCAGCTAAGCTAGCACACAGTATACCGATCCTGAATGCGAGAAGGGTGGCATCCTCGTCGTCATCTCCTCCTTGTTAGTTATATGGTGTTTGGGAAAGCAGGCCAAGAAGGATTTCCAGATTAAGCATGTGTTGGGATTGTAGCTGCGTTTCAAAAATGTAGGACAGTGGCTAAGAATTTGTCTTTAAATTGATAGAATTATAGTTATATGAGCTTACCATTTAATTTTGAATTTATTAATAGGTAAATGCCATTAAAAGTGTTTGTATATTTTATACATAATATAGATTGAGTATTTTTATAGATTTTCAATTGTTTTTCTTTCTTATTCCTTAGCTTTTACTTTGATGATCCGCACTGTCCTTACCCCAATGTGTGGGTTCGTATGTAACAAAATGCAATCGCATCTTGGGTGTGCGGCGGAAATAAGGATGGCAGCATCTATTTTACAGTTTCAACACGAGTGGAATGCGCCACACTTACACTGGCTGCTGGCATTCCTTGCTCCAGCTCGAAGGATACGGGATATATATGGGCGGGGAACTTTAGATATAAATAGACGGAGCCAGATCCAATGCCAAAGTCGTCTGCCGAAATTAAAGCCAAAGGCATCTCGGCAAATATGTTTGCCTGGTCAAAGCCGAAAGCCATGGAATATTTGCTCACTTTTGTCAGCCGGCGTGCGAGAGTCACAGCTCCGGACAAGTGTTGATTGCTTGGTCAGAAAGAATTTCCGTTTTACTCCCCAAAAAGATTTCACATTCCCTAATCGAGTGTGCTCTGTTCAAGGCAATTAAGCCTTTTATAATATCATTTAGATATGGTTAGATTTACATTCTTAAATTCTTAAAACTATTGAAGCGTCACAGCTATTGGATTTGTTAATTGTAAATTTAATTGAGCGCACACGATTTTCCGTGGACCGTGGCCAGCCCTCATCAGATACCCTCGCTCGCCATTTCTGTCAAATTGTAATTTATACTGGAGGGAGCACAGACAGCGACAACGACAACGCTGGCGACTGGAGCTTAACTTTTACAATGCATCAATAAATTACATTATCCTTAATTTCCCGCGTTTTTCCGGTCAACACAGCACAAGCGACACTTAACCCGCCCGCAGCTCTGTCCATTGCCGCCTGCTGAGCCAGCAATACGCAGCTATCACGGCGTGGCGGGGGTTAACTACGTATATATCCAAGAGGAGGGGGAGGAGAACCGTTCAAGAAAATTGCAATAATTGTGGAGAGTAAGTTGCGTTAAAGCAGATGCGCAGAAAATTCGGAAAAGAAGCTACTTATTAAATTTAATTTTAAGCAAGGAAAAATTTCCAGCCAATTTTCGTGAGTTTTATTAAATTAATTGATGAACCACGCCACTTAAAATATTTTTGCCTTGACGGATAAGGTTTCTTTAAAGCATATTCACCTGCCAATTGAATTATTCTCTGGCTAATCAACAGTTCAAACACCTAGATGTGCTATTGAATAGTTCGCGAGCTTGCAACTGAAATTCTAGAACAGCGATTCTGCCCCGACGATTGTGCGATTATCTGATATTGAATGAGTTTTGGGCAGTGCCCCGAGCACTTAGCACATAATTACATTGAGTAGTCCGAGTGCATGTGCGCGTATTTCTATGGAGCTAAGCACATAATAGGTGCGGGTGGGACAGGGCGAGTTATGGGCCGAGTAGTAAACCTTAATTAAGCCCCGCTGTGTTGCATTTATCAGATGTTGTGTGCTGGCCTGTCCGCTCACACAGTCGACGCATATTGAATATTTGACCAATCGAACTCCCATCTAACTCTCCGACAACGCCGTCCCAATAAAGGATGATTTTGGTCTAATGAGTTTATGTTTGCCAACCAGCTTTTACTTAGCCACGGCCCAGGATATGCACACAGAACCTAAGCTTATTGAGTAGGTGAATAGATCGTGGATAAGCGTTAGGACTTAAACTGCTACATTTCTCAAAGGTATTACAATATATATAACTGTCATAAAATATTTAAATTTAATAAAAAATGTGCTACCAAAAAGTACACAATGCAATCGGAACATTGCTCTCGAGAGTCGTTTTTTGAATATAGTTGCAAGATGCAACTTAACATTTACGACTCTTTTAAATCCCGCCCAAAGGGAACTGACAACGTCTGATTGTGTCCTTGTGAATTTGAGTATTTTATTTTAATGCCGACAACGAAGTCAAAAACAACTTGTTATCGATGTCTGTCATTGTGTCCTGATTTCTTGCGAAAGGCGCTTGAAGGAGATTTTCTGTGGGGGCGGATGTCATTGTTGCGGGATTGCTGGGCTCGTTGTCCTTTCCCGGCCATTGCCATTCGTCTACGTCACGCGTCGTTGACTTTTCGGGTTAAATTAATTAAGCGTGTGCGTTTTTATTGATGACTGAATACTTGACATAGGATTACTCCTAGTCGACCCGCCTCTTGTAAAATTCTGTTTGTTCTTTTATGAAACGATTACGTATTTTCCCATTTCCACAAATATTTGATAACGAAACAAATAAGTGTGTCTTGATAAAAATGGCTGGGTTAATAACTCGAATAAGTCAAACCCAACAAAACCACACCGAACTGAAAATTTCGAAATTAAAACCACCGCATAGCAGGCAGGCAGGCAGGCAGAAAGGGCAGAGGGGACTGCGCCGGCGTTTGTTTTTTGCAGTTCGTATATTTTGACTGCAGCAGAAGTTTGGCATAAAATTTACTAATTTTATAATGTGGCAGGCAGACATTTATTTCGACGCTAATTACAAACATTTAAACTTTTAATTAGTTTTCAAACAAGCAGCGCAAAAATGCAAAACGAACGCGTCGAATGCGTGGAAGAAGAAAACTCTTCGTCGGCAAGGAAAACTCTACGATATATAAACGCAAGTGAAGCTTGTTTACTGGAGATCTCTGAACTTATTATTGTTGTTTTGTGATGGTATGCAAATTTTAGCTTATTTCTATTGAAAATACAGAGACAAGTCACTGCTCGTCGATGGCCAGAGCTAGACATCAAATAAAGGGGAAGATAATGGAAATAAAAATAAGCATGAAAATGCCATAAACAAATCCCAACACTGATTGCCACTCAAACGAGAATGGAAATTGGCTACAAGCAAATGGCCATAAGCAGCTACAAAAATGCTTGGGGGAGTTCAAGGCAAATAACATAGTGAAATAGTATTTAGAGAAAGTGAATCTAGGAAAAGTTTGAGTAAATTAAAGTCAAAAGCCATATTACAATGCGATACAATGTCCCTCTATCACAAATGCCTTTGAAAAATATATTTCTAAATCTGAAACACAGGCTTTCCCTAGCCAAAAAATAAATTTCCCTCTTAAATCATTTTCACTCTTCGATTTAGATTTGTCAAATTAATAAAATTGAATTCTGTTCCGAATTTAATATCCCCTAAGTTCATTACAAATGCTTGTCAATTACACGACTAAGTACAAGGGAATCCGCCCACACACAAAATCTGAAATGGAATGGACATGAATATTTTATGGGAATATTTGGTGGCACCACCTGGCCACAGATTCCCTTGGCCAGAAGTCATAAAAGTATTAATGCCGTTTTAAGTACTTCCGCAGCGAAAACTAAACATACACACATTCATACCATATGTGCATAAGGGAGTATGTACAGTTGAAAGAGATAGCGAAAAATGCAAAGCGCACTAATTCTAACTGCAGCATAAATTAAAGCTCTCATGAATAATAATTCAAGACAGTCGGGCAAGGGAAATAACCACCAGAAGCAACAACAACAACAAGAGCAGCATCAGAGAAGCAGAAGCGCAGAGCCACCATCCTCCCCAGCAATAATAGCAGGAAAAGCAGGAAAAACAGACGATGAGCGTCAGAAAGCCACTTGAGTAAATGCGTTAGCGTAGTGTTCCCAAAATATATTCCGCCATGAAAACACGAAAAGGGCATGGAAAGTAAGTTTATTATTAATCGTAATTATAACAATATATACCAGAAAATAAATTCCATTTGACGGGACCATAAACTACATTAAAAAATTGTTAAGAATTTATATAGTATTCTTCAATATGGAATTCATATATTCATAATAACAAAAACACTTATTTTTAAGCCCACATTGACTGCTTCATTTTCTATGCGAATCCCATAACTTTACCCCAGCAATTATAAAACAAATAACTGAATATTTCTTTTATTTCTTTTTTGTATTTTTCCTAAAGCAATTTGCTAGTTGACATCGTTTCTGGGAACAGCTCATACTCCTGCTGCTCTGCTTGTGTCGCAAAAAGCCAACCAAATTTTATAGCTGTTGTCATTATTTCATGTGCAGTGCCATATAGTCACGCTCCCGCCTCAACCCCGTCCAGCCATGTGGCCCCTCTGGCCAGACGCCCACACACGTTGATCATACGCAGTGTTGTGCTTAAAAATTTCAAATGCATGGCACTTTGGTTCAGAGGCAGAACCACCAGCAGCAGCAGCAGCAGCCCGGCATCTCGTGCTCACTCAGACAGCAACTACAAAAACATTAACAACACCAACAAGGACTATTTTCATGTGTCTGTTGCTGTTGTTGTTGTTGCCAGTGGGCTTCTGTTGGTTTTTCTATGCGATTTTCATATTTATTTATATGTTTTTACGCTGGCTAAACTACAAGTACAAGTGCACACTTGGCTGACACGGAAAACGGGTGCCGGGCGGGGTGGAGGTCGCTTGAAATTGCCCTCAGACAGTAGACTCCCCTGCTCGCCACCCAAATCCGGCTCTCTTGATCGTCTGTGCATTAATTTAAATGTAGTGTTTGGCGAGCCAATTTAATGGCGAGTCATTAGTTGCTGTCTGCAGGCGGTTGGGCTTTCAGGCAAAAAATTTATGAAAAAGATTTAGCTTACATAAAGAAATGTCTCCTTCCCGAAAGTCTAACTTGAGATAGTTGGCAAGTGTGACGAATGCTAATATATAAACTTATTTAAAGGCTTATAGCAATTAGACTTAAGTAAGTGCGGTTTAATAACCCCAATCATCTCCTTGGTCTTGCCACCAGCTCCAAAGTTAATCATACGCCGCTTAAAATTACAAATCACCGACATCACCAGGCTGCAAGGATAATAACAGAGAGCCTTCTGGGCCAGAATTGAATTTCCCCCCTTTCCTCTGCAAGTGTTTTTAACTGTGAACATTTAACGGTAATTATTGCAACACTGTGGCACATTTTAAGTGCTTTCGCGGCAAACTCCTTACCCGACTCGACTCGGCCAAGTTGATGGTCAACACCTGGACAGCAGCCAATGCCCACCTGGGCTGCATAAATTTCCGGCTCAGCGTTTTACTTAATCCCGTCTATTTTGCAAAAGGATTATCAAGGCAACTTTTTAATTCGCCGCCCAAGTAGCCTCTGCAACATCGTCGCCGTCTGTCGTGATGTCAGCAGTTCTGTGCGGTGGCCTTTTAATGAGCCTCCACTTTAGTCCTTCCCGTCCTTCTCCTCCTGCGCCGTCCGCATCACGAATTTCAGGTAGCGTCATCAAGGAGCTTTTAATGCCCATTGAGGGCCCATTTGATGCGTGGCCAACTGAGCGTGCACGGGAACTTGCCAACTTTTGCCACCAGGCGCGAAGATAATAATTTGAAATGATGGATTAAAGTAGCTGTTAAATTGAAGGAGGTAAGGCACACGGAGGGGAGACTTTGAGAGTTCTCGGAAATATAAAAGTTGGAAAATATTTTTTATTTTTTTTAATATCCAAGGTTTTAAATTGATTCTCGTTTATTTTTCACTAAGCTTTAGGACAAAGTTTAATATTAATTTTACTAAATTACTATTTATAGGTAATTCAAATTTTTGCCAACATTTTTCTCACTGTCTCCAGACATTTGGCATTTTTTTTTTCGCCTTGAAGTAAACTTATTCCTTTTTGTATTTTATTCCTTGGGAATAAATCAAATATGGCAAATATGCACCATTCGCAGATGGCAAACAAATAAATCTTTTAATTGTTGAATTCTTTTTATATAATTTATAGGATTCGGTTACAGCCACAACATTCCGAGTACAAACTTGCAAATGCTTACTCACATATCAGGAATTGCTCAGAAATTGGCAGCAGCCCGCATTCCGCTCTGTACACAGCATTATTCAATATGATGGACTTAAGTAGCCGTTAAATTGAAGTGGGTAAAAGAAATAAGCGCAGTCAAAAAGGGGAAAGATAAATGTTTGCTTACTTCGGCGTGTGTGTGAGCGGCTTAAGCTTAATACGGCATTCAATCAATTCCTGCGTCACAGCCCCGAACCGCATGCGGCCTTGCGGACCGCCTTATCCTGTCGATGTCCCGCCGTTTCAATATTGTCGTTTGCATTTGCCAGCGAGGCTGAGAGGAGAGTGGGAAATTAAGGAGTCATTATCCTTTCACGCAAGGCAAAACGTTGCTGCGACTCCTTGCACAGAGTGTCCTCCGTTTCACATTTTTCGTCTGGCCATTTATTTATTTATTTATTGTCATGCTTGTTTATTGTTTTGCCTTTGATTGGCTTCGGCTTTGGGCCTTGCTTTCTTGCCCCACACTTGCCTATTCTCAAACAATGCCTCAAACGAATAAAGTTTATTAGCTTTGTATTGAAATGAGTGGGCTGGGAGCTCGGAGATGAGTTTCAAGTCTGTTCCGATAATATTTTGCAGTCAAAACAAAACAAGACTGAGTTAAGGCTTATTTTAACCTAAATTTCGCGATGATTACAGTCTTTTGGAGATGAAATTGGATAAATTTCCGGTAAAAGATAAGGATTAGATAAATGTTCAGTTTGTTAGTTTGTTAATTTTGATTCCCCATATCGGCTTGTAATTTTATGAGAATCAACAGTGTTAAAAACCAACGTAACGCTCCTCGTCTCATTCATTTTGTTGGATCCTCTTAAACTTCCTGTAATTATCCGCAAGGAAGGGAATTACAAGAACACACAACCATGTACAATGGGGCGTAATACAAAAATGGAACAAATATGTATTTATATTCGGAAATCACATATTTCCGGTGAGCTCTCTGTCGGTCGACGTGCCATTAATGAGCAGCAAAATTAAATTTCACTCTCGAAATTACTCAAAAAGGATAAAAAAATATTTTCAGCACATAAAAAGACTTGTTAATGCCCTCGATAAAGAATACATTTTTTTCTCTTGGTAAAATCAGCTTTAGGAGTCATCCTAGGCCATTAAAAGTATTTATATAATTTATCAGGAGACACATTTAAAAAATGAAAATAATACCTTCTTATTTCACAAAAAATATAATTAAAATCCTTGTCAAGCGCAGGAGCTTAATTTTATATTTAAAATAGAACATCCTTGTTTTATCATTGCTAGTAAGACATACTTTTTAGTCAACTTTATTTTTTCAGTTATTTAACTTGTGGATATACCCTTGCTTCCCTTTATATTAAGTGGAATTTATGCAAAATATTACAGGAACAACAAAATTGGGCATTGTGCGTACGTGAGCGGATGTATGTGTGTTTGCCTTTATTTTCCAATGGCATAATATAAAACATCCTGTTGTCGGCTCTCACATGCCTATTGTCATAAATAACCCATTTTGAAGGTGTGTTTGTACCGGCGTTTTTCAGAGTGTGCGGGTGTATGGGTGGGCTGGGATCATTTTTGTGACTGGCTTAAATTTGTTGCGTTATTTGCGTCATTTCCGAGGCAAATCAAAAAAAGGGGGAAAATACCAAGGCCAGACAGTGCAAAGCAAAAAATAAATAATAGTAGGATGAAAGGAGCTACAATGTGTGGGTGGATTGTGCAAAGTGTGTGCTTAATCAGCCAATCAATTTTATATACATATTTTAACACTTGAATGGTTGGTAAAGAACGAAATTCCAAAGCCGCTTCAGCCCCCGGGCAGCAGCAAAATGCGTATAGAAACATTTCAATTGTACTGCTTGTATTGGTATTGCAAAAATACATCAATTGATATAAATGCATTCTAATATTTGTGGTTACTTTTTGATTTGAAATTTTTTTATAAAATAGAAATCATACAGTACAACAATAATGCTTTTTAGTCTGATATGCACACCTTTGCTATATAGAAAATTAAATTTTACGCCATCTGCTATCAAGTTTATTAACCTGATCCTAATTTGCGAAACACTTTACTATTTATCCACCTTTGTATATGGAGATTCGCCTGCACATATGGAAGACAAAAAAGCACATCCCCATAAAGTCGCCTTGCTTAGTGGCATGTCGAAGGGACCCTATGGGACCTGCTAAAGTGCAGCCACTTAGCAGGGCTCTGTGGCTGCAGCTGGCCTCGCCTAAAACATCGAACGTTAACGTATTTATGGCTGCACTCAGCCTGACAGCCGCCAACTGCAATCGTGTACGGAGGGAGAGGGTGGCGATAGCATTTAAAGGCAACATAACTTAAAGGGATCGTCTTAAATTTCTGGCGCCAACAGTATGCCATGGGGGGCAATTATACCAGCTTCCTGCTCTCGGAGCCAACATGGCGAAAATGTATTTGTTTTTCTTTTTTTTTAAGCATTTCGTAACATTTCCGCCTTTTTGCATTCAAATTAATTTAACATAAACATTTATATGCTTATATTATTATCCGAGGCACACGCAGCAGCGCAGCTGCTGTTGTGCACTGTGCAGAAGCGTTTCATGCTTGAAATGCGCATACGTAGCGTATACGTAATATGAAATTTTGTAACGGACTGAAGGGGTTAATTCAGTTAAGGGGTGGCAGCGCGGCGGCACGGGGGCGTGCATGTTTATGGGGGAAAAAGTATTCACTACAAATTTTGTGTGCACACCACTTGCAACAACAACAACAGTCGAACGAGGACGGGAACAACAACAACTTAAATCTTAAGTAGCTCAACTTGTTTATTTATCGATGCAGAAGTTAATGCGGGGCGGAGCGGCCCGAGGAGAGTCGTTTTGTTGGTTGAAAAATGCAGCAATGAGTCAACTCATTGTTGCCAGCGGGCCCCAGTATTATTTTCAGTCGTAATTGCAAGCGACATTCCTAGGCGAGTCACAGAACGCTTAAATATTTAAAGGAAATGAGTGAGTTCTGTAAAAAAGCAATATTTTCAATTAAAAGCGGAATAAATAGCTATACAAAATTAATTTGTTTGGAACGAAAATAATACGTTTGTTAAGATCAATAAACCTTAACAATTATACAGAACTAAAAATAAAATTTAGAATTTTTATTTGGAAATCTGGAGACGCCTTTTATATAAATCTGATTAAGCTAGGTTACATATGACCAGATATGGCAACAGGACATACAGGACAACTGAAGCAGCAGCACCAAAAGTAGTTTTTATTTTTCCAGGTACGTTCCAGCGACATAAACAACAAAACACGACCCTGTTATTTGTCCTCTGATATGCACAATAAAATATTTTTTAATATCTCTCTCGCTTCTGCTATAGCCAAGTGTCTTGTAAAACCAAGGGTTTGTCCTTGACTAAATGGGTTTTCAAGGATGACAACACCCTTGTAATATTTTTTTTAATTTAATTTAATCATTACACTCAAAGTACTATTAATATATTTATTTTGGTACAGTATAAATTCATGACTTAATCTATAAAACACCCTTGGGTGAGCTTTTGTCCAAAATAAGTTTGCCAAACTTGCGCGCTACACGTGTTCTTAGCCGATACACTCCATACTGAAATATAGAACAAGCAAACAGAAAAACCAACACTATGGTTGAAACTACAGCAGCTTTTGCAGGCCTAGAGTAATTCAGGAATTTATAAATGGTTGCACGTCCCTTACTGAAATTAGAATCAAAGTACAAATAAATAAAACAAATTCAAAGATTTGTTCTTACAAGTCTACCCCGCCCGCCAAATAGTAGACGATCGTGAATCCCAAGTAGATCAAGCAAAAGCCTACTGGGTAAACAAAGTGCAGAAGTCGGGCTGGCTGGGCCACCACAATATGATCGACTGTGAGGACGATAAGCGGCAAAACATGGGTCCAGATATTGTAGAGGGTGGAGACAAATGTCGGATTTTTTCGTGCCCGAGCGCTTGGATATATGAATGCCCAATAGGCAAACGTCACCACATGTTCTGTGCACAGGGTAATCCAGTAGCAGGCCCAATAGCACATGATCACCCAACT
This sequence comes from Drosophila ogumai, assembly GCA_018904815.1. Classification (NCBI taxonomy): domain Eukaryota; kingdom Metazoa; phylum Arthropoda; class Insecta; order Diptera; family Drosophilidae; genus Drosophila; species Drosophila ogumai. The sequence goes on from JAEIIJ010002936.1 coordinate 35,578, forward strand.
CGAGGGAACTGAAAGAGAATTAGCGTAAGAGAACTAGAATACCGTTCAGTTAATTGAAGAACTACCCCACGACTCCTTTTGGCAGTGATATACTGTCTGCAGAATTGCAGCATAAGCACTGGTAAAGGCACACATGAAAAAGCACCAATTCGTTAGGTAGATGAAACAATGGCCTCTCTGAAAGTGTATCACCGTATAAGAGATGGTCCCGGATCCAAAAAAGACACCCAGAAGGCAGCGGTAAACCAGGAAGATGAGCGACTTAGGTTCTGACTGCCACTGAAACATTGGATAACAGTTGGTAAAATCATCATGTTAAGTTCCAGTGTTACCCACCTGGGATCGTAGAAAATTGAAGGGCGAGTCGTGTTGAAGGCCAAATCGCTTACCACGAAACTCTTCCCTAAGACTCAAGGGCTCTTGCGAATTGTTGTAGCCTTCCATACAACAGATTTAAATTGGATTTGTGAAAATTTCACTCTATTTCCCCTATAAGTCAACGTCAAAATGACTCTTCGTTCATGGCCTGCATCGGCACCGACTGGACTACTTATCTTCTCGGGCACACGGCCCGCCTGCATAATTAACAGATATGTGTACGCGACTCGGTGGGGGATTCCCCACTGCGCACATGTCGCTGGCACGGTCCTCCGTGTCTCCCATTCAAAGATTAAGGTTGCTGAAAGCAAGCTGGAGAGCAGGATGTCGTCCCGAGCCAGGCAGACTCTTTTAATTGGGAAACACTTCGGTGGGCTGTAGACGGCAATTAAAAAGCTATTAAAACTGAGAACAAAGTAGGGAAGACACTGTGTGATAGGACATTTTCAGACTGAAAATATAAATAAGGTAGATCCTTTGTTCACCTTAAGTTATGTTATGCCGCGGATCTTTATCAAATTTTATAAAAAAAGTCTTATTTTTATTAATTCATTTTAATTAAACTTATAGAAAGCATTTACCATTACTCATCAATGCTGTATTATCGACTTTATTTACTAATTTCTTGTTAATAATTGAATATGTTATGGCTTTTGGTTCAATATTTTAATTTTAAGCCAAATTTGTAGGTCGTAGACCACAGTGCACACTTACTATACCAATTTCGAGGAAGTGACTTTGACTTTCTTGTGAGTTTTTTCTTAGAAGTGCGTGTTTGTTGCTTGTGTGGTAAGGCTTGTGAATGTCTGTGTGGCTAAGTATTTGGCACCCCTGAGGCCGCCTTTGGGGAAAATCTTTTTCTCTCTGGCCCAGACTCTTTTTTTCAGCTCGTCTGGCATCTTTTCCCCACTGGCCACAGTCTGCAAAAATCACGTCGAGAAAAATATCTACTTACAAAAAGAGCTAACGCCCATACTCACCTTGCGGCCATTTGAAATGCAAATTTTCTTTGCAACATCAAATCCTTCGAGTTTTTTCTTCACACTCTCAAGTGTTCTATTTTTGTTTGTTTTTTCCCCCTAACTTTGATACATACATACTTCCAATTGATTAGTTGATTTGAGCGTCAATCACAGTTGTGTTGGAAAATGTCAAAAAATGTTATTCGAAATTTACAAGATAATATAGATTTTATTTTGTATCTGCTTTCATGAAGGAAAAATCAGGACTTTTTTGTAAAGCTACACATGTAGTTTTGAAGTTTGTAAGAAGCTTGTTCTTCGCTATATATAAAACTATACGAAATTTAAGCTATTTTTGTGTATATATCACAACAAAACTGTTCCATTCGATATACACACATCCCGCTACCTGGAAAATGAATTTTCCAAACGCCGGCATATTGGCATGCCCTACTTTCTCCGCCCAATCCCCCGTCAATGGAGTCAAACTCTTTGGCAGCTTGCCATCAAGGTGCGCTTTAAAAGTGCGTGCCGTCGACGGGGTGGCTCGAGGACGGCTAGGCGGGACACGGGCCTGTGTGTGTCAAGGGTTAAGTGTTTTAAAGTGAGCCGCTATTCAGGCCATTTCTATGTTATCGCAATTTACCAACCACTCCTGCCGCCCGGGGCGGCGATACCCCACGTGTCATTATCTTAATTTAAGGCAGCCCCTGCTGCCAGCTCCTCCTTCCGCCGCCTCCCGCTCCACCCGTTGATGGAGCTTCTTTCAGTTCCCATATCTCTTACTTGAATACACAATTATGTGTGTGCGGCACGGATATGGTATGGTATGGTGTGCATGCGGGGTGGCTTAAAATTAAATTTCTCATGCTTAGAGTTCCGGGACCTGTATCGTTGCTCATTATTATATAGACACGTGGAAGGGCAGGGGAGGAGGGCGAGTGCGGAGGGCTCGTTACTGTGCGGCTACGTTGCGACTTGAGATTCGAAGAGGGCCCTCCAGTTCTAGTACATCACTCAAGCTAAAACTAAACTAAACTTGTGATAAAGTGCACAAAAGTGCAGTGGGTCGGAAAACTGCATACTGTAAGGAGAGAAACTTATATGAGAGGTCAAATCTGCACATGGAGATTTCAAATTAAGATAGTTTTCCATGTTTCAATTAAATCCGATTTCACAAAACTTGTATTTCACTGAAAAAAGATAATGGAATCTATATATCTGCGTAGAGCTTAAATACTACTTCGATTGGGAATAAGAACTCAGGTTCCCTCCCTTTTTTAAAGGGGAATCACCGCTTTCCTGTGCCCCGTAGGTCTATACGAACTTTTTGCTTTGTTTTGATGTTATTAGACTCATGGGAACTTCACCTGCAATTTGCAATCTTTCCTTCTTGGCACCGCAGCTTGTATATATTGTATATATTTAGTGTGCACTTCACATAGAGCTGGCGCATAAAAGGAGCTCTAAATGGGTGGCCGAGTGTGTACCAGATACAGTGAAGGTGGTATAATGAGTGCAGGGGTTGATGCTTTAAAAATAGACATCGAAGTGGTTTTGTATTAGCATATAAAATGTTGTAGATGTTGCTGCAACATTGAAACATTGTTTCAACGCTATTATGGTTACGCTTATAGTTAATGTTTTATAATTTTTAAAGTCTATTTAAGCTTCTGTTATCTTAGGTAAGTATATATTATTGTCTTGGTAACTTACCCAATGAAAATATTAAAGGAAAACTATTCATATTTTAATTCTAAATCGAAAAACAGCTGCCTTAGGATCCTAAATCAATGTATGCCAGTTTACCACTTCACCCAATGATTTTTGATTGATTGATTGGGAAGCCCATGTGTTCACTTTATTCCTCCACAACTGTACTTGTTGATTTTCACAGAATTTCGCTTTTGAAATTTGCACAATTTAATTATAAGCAAAGAAAGCGTAAGCATAGCAGCACGCTCTTTTGGCAATGCTCTTTTCCGGTTCTACGCATCGAGAATGCATCTGGCTGGGAATGCATATTGAAAATGTGCATAAGCGCTGCCGTTGCAAGGGAAGCAGGGTGGTGACAATGCCGTCTGCTGGGTATTTACGCAATCCGCACACCCATGCCCGCCCACAATCAATTATGCAATATGAAAAGCCAAGGCTTGTCCGAGCCATAACGAAAAATCGAAAAGCATTTGCGGCAATTTCTCAATTCGAGGCGAAACCGAAGGCAGCTGGCATGAGGCCGCCTGGGCCAGGGGCAATGAAGGGGGTAGGCTGGGGACAGGACATCGGAAACGGAGCCGGTGCCGGAGCCGGAGCCCCCCGGGCTACGTCGACGTCTGCATTGCGCCATGCAAACTCGAGCTGCGGCAGCCACATCTCATTTTTTCCATTTTGTATTATTGACAAAGAGGGGACTGACGACTGCCGACTGCCGCTTTTCATTGAATATTTTTGGGCCAGGACGAGGGTCTGGAGAGGCCTCCGAGCCGGAGTCATGGCATCCAGACTGGGACGGAGCGTGTCCGGAGTTTGTGCCAGAGGCCAGCAAACAGTTTGCGCCAACAACAATGCCGAGTAGACTCGCAACTTGCAACTCGCAGCTCGAGACTCGACATTCTGCTGACCTCAATATTTGTTCAACTTTTCAGCAACAATTTTGTTATGCGATTTTCGCCCTCTGCCCCGTGCCCTGTGCTGTCATAAATGCCTGCAGTTTGGCAGTTTTGTGCAGTGAAAGTGATTTTCGGTTAGAGCCCAGCTCAGATGGTTTATTGCTTTGATTTGCTGCTGCTGCTAGCCTGAGCCCCGGCTATATCGTGGCAAATCGAATTCCCTTGTTCAAACAACGATCCACAGGCGAACCTGGAGGGAACATTGACGAATTAGAGGCGAGGGTTGCTACTGCGATGGACTCACCCACATACGCGACAAGAGGCGACACCCCAGGAGCGCCTGGCACACGGGACCCAGGCCCAGGATCATGAGGATGCGCAGAGCATTGACATTGGCCTGGCCGCTGACCATTAGGAACTGGCAAATGGCCGAGGTGAAGCAGACGAACATCACAAAGTTGGAGGCCAGCACGAGAGTGCTAATGAAGCCCAGCTTGCAGCGCTGCAATGGAATCGAATGAGGATTCTGGCTGACAAAAAGGACACTGCGGCCTGCTTACGGGCACAATGAGGGCCATATTAAATGACAACAGAAGGGCCAAATGGTGTCTGAAGAGAGTCTCAAAGAACTGCCAGGTGGAGGACCGCAGCACTTGGTGCCAGTTATCCGGATGGGCCTCCGACTGCGCAGGTTCCTCGAAAACCAGGGGCACGTAATAGAAGGTGTTCACCGGCCCCGAGGAGCCCATCGAAACTGTCGATTAAAAGTTAGTAAAGGGAAATATTTGTGGAACAGAACTCACGCTGGGCCAGGTGCTTGAACATATTGATCACATAGTAGAGCAGGAAGTTGTGCAGGACGAGCAGCAGAGCGTCCTTCTTGAGGGGCTGAATAGATCTCTATTCAAGGGAAGATCGAAGCTTTAAACACTGGAGGGACTCATGAAAAGGCTATAAGTTTCTTACGCAAAGCAGGTAAATCTGGTAAAGGTAAATAATGCAGGTGACAATTAGCTGGTGTACATCAGCCATCGGTTCCAGGCAAACAATTTCTAGAATTTTGAATACGATTCCGAAACTAAAAAGTGTTGACACTTAAATAAATGCACTGCCTTCGATTGTATATTTACTAAAAATCATACTAACTTAAGCCATGAACCTTAATTAATTTCCAAAGCCATATAAAATATCTTTGCTTAACATTATGCTTAAGCTATCTTTGTGCTACATGCACTTTCTGTGGCTTGTTTGACCCCAATACATATCCTTATTTACCGTATCCTTGGCATTTCCATTCATTAAGAACTAACAATAACCTTTCATACGAGTCGAGCCACCCCAATTATAATTAAGAGAGTCTGGCCGCAGGTTTTCTCTGACAAGCTCGCCGGCTAATGGCTTACAATTACCAATTAACAGATTATTCCGTTGACCAGTGCACTTGACTCAGATGGAGACGCACGCACGTCAGAGTGAAGCCCAAAACAATATAATTGAATTTAAATTTCCAGCCTGTCCAAATAACGTAAAGCATTTCTCCGCATTTTAAGTGACTGTCCGTCAGGCAAAGCGGCCACAAGCATCATCTACGGCAGCGGCAATAAGAGTTGCGAAAACAAGGACATCATCAGGCGACTGCAATTGCATTTTCACATATTGTGCAAACAATAAACATTGTTAATTAATTTACTTCAACTCGAGCGGCTTCTGCACTCCCGCTCACTCCACTGATAAGACTCACTTTAAGCCTCTCTGCACATAATCAGCGGCCTGTACAGACACACACTCGGGTTGCACAAGGGCTTCCGAGTGATTCCTATTCATTAAAACTTATGGATATTTAAGCAAAATAATTCTAGGAACATGAAACGATTCAAACTATGTTTTGTGTTTGTTTCATGTTAAAATGCAAATGGGTTTGTTCCTGGCAATTTTCCCACTTTCCACGAATAATGCCCAGTTCTGTCGTCGAAATCGAGTTGAAATTGATTTGCGGAACGCACTCTGCGCTCCCATGGAATTCACTTATTAACGCTTACATGATACTGCGCTTACTTCGGGCTTTTGATAACTTGTGGCATATTTCAGCAGCGGCAGCGACTATAATGCCTCATGCCGGCCGTATCATTATAAATAATGACTCTGATTAAATATGATGTAATCCCTCGAAAGGGCTGCCGGTTGGGCCATTTTTAAAATGCAGCAAACTTAATTAAACATTAATCATAGGAGCAAGTGGTGGGTGGTGGCGGGGCAGGACGATGAGATAAGGCGACTCGAGTGTGGCACAGACAAGTGCATTAATTAACGGCCAGTTGTCCCTGGTAAAATAAAGGATTTGGGCTATTAATCGAACGATTTTCGGATCAATATTCCCGGGCTGCGCACTCATAACATATCTCATGCAGTGTACCTTTTTATTTTTAGTAATTTGCTCCTTCGGGCCATTTAAGAACAACTGTCACGTACGTCGGGGTGGCCCCAAACACACGCGCACACTTACCATTTCATCAAAGGAAATCGAGCTTGAATTGATTTTGCACACATAAGCCGTCCTCCCAGGCTCCTTGGAAATATACCTTGGCCCTAATGTGTGTCATTTGGCCGGCAGTTATCTTCAGGCCAAATGCACAAAGGGCGGTAATTTTCCTTCCATTCCCATTTTTTTTTGGCAAGAAAAAAGAAAACAGGAGACCCGAGAACTCAAGGGAGGTGATTTCTTTTTGATTTTCCTTTCTTGTTAGCTAAGTGAATTTGTATTTGCCATTGCATTTAGACAATGTCGATTAAATTTATTCGATTGGGGACTCCATTTGGTGGCACATATTCCGTTTTATTTGATTTTTCTTTTAGTTAGTTAGTCAACCGCAACTGAGAGTATCGGAAAAGGGAGCGACGACATGCGAATCCTTCACATGTATAAAGTCCTTCCATTCCTACAAATTCTAGTAAACTGTAATTTTGCAAAATGAGTTCCTTTGCTTGAGTTTCAGAGCTAGCTGATTGCTTCGAAAGTATCAAAGGGAACCCCAAAGCGAAAGAGAAACCTGGCAATATGTAAAGCAAAGGTTTTTACTCAACATCAAAGTTTATGCTTCTCTTTGCATATTCTTTCGAAATGTATGATATTCTGGGTCCACAGTGCAGCATGTTTCCATTGGCCTCATCGTCCATCACCGAAAGCAACAAGTTCCAACGGAAATAACCAAGGATCCCATTTCAGTTCGCATTCATTTCAATTTCAACGGAAAGACAACAAAACCTCCACAAAAAAAATAAAACCCAGCGAAAACTGAGACTCATTTACACATTTATGTGGGAAAACGTCAACTCCCTGAGTAATTTATGCACACAAAGGCATTTAAATGCGTTTTCTTTCGGTTTTTTTTTTGAAGCCAACCGCTTTGGCTCGTCGCAGTGTCTGGGCTAACTTTCGTTTTTCGGCGCGGTCGTGTCCTTTTGAGTAAGAGAAATGAGGTGTAATGGGTGCCAAAAGTCAAGGACTGAGGAACCCGGAGATTGGAGGCCAGGACACCATACCACCAGACAATTTATGAGGGCTTTGGGAATTGTTTCGAAAATTGACAAATTATGGTCATAAGTGCTACGATTAGTCCATTTTTTTTGTCCCTTTCTTTATATTTTTTGGGAACTGTCTCCTCAGAACCACAAAATGCACTATACACATTTACAGATATGGCATCCGTTTCGCTGCGGGCACTGCGTGTTATTAATAATTCAATTTAGCCGTCTCACAACTGGCGCAGGGTCATGGAACCCGGCAAGGCATCGAGCACGCAACGGCGCGCCGTTACCTTTCGAAGCCCACCCATTACCATTCCCATTTCCCATTTACCGGCTATCCGTCCCATTTCCATGGCGGAGAGCTCATTATATATTCATGCAAGTTAAGTGCGAAAGCTCATATAGAGGAATAATAAATTGAATTTCGCCCACGAGCTTGTACAACTGCATAAACAGCTACACGTGCTCGGCAAAAGATACAAATGTATCTACACATCGAAATAGTACTGAGTGTCCCTCGAGCTGTGTTCACGCGATAGCTTCCAGCTTTTGGCCCACTTAGGATTTTTCTGAACTCTGTTTGATTTGTTTGGGATAAAAGTCAAAGGAGATGTATAGTTTTCCCATTAAATTAAAAAAGTACTTGATAATTTTTGGTTACTCTTTCTGATTTATTGTTGTTGGCGCCCATTTAAAAATCTTGCTAACTTGTGTTTAACCAAAGTATCCCCCAAAATTTCCTCCTCCAAAGGATTCCTGCTGCTGCTGCTGCTGTAGTTCGAATCCTCCTGGAAAGCCTCCGAATGCTTCCTGCTGCTGCTGCTGCTGACCAAAGCCACCTCCAAACCCATAGGATGCCTGCTGCTGTTGCTGCTGCTCAAATCCTCCAAAGCCTCCAAAGCCTCCAAATCCAAACTGGGGACGAGCCGAGACAATGCCCAAAATAAGCACCAAACAGAAAATCTGAAAATGGTAAGGAAATTATTCAAAAAATAATGTTTATGCTATTAAGAAAAAGTATCTTACAGAAATGTTCATTTTAAAGTTGTATCTTCGAATGCACTTGAGAGACTGAACTCCTTTCCAGGGCGACTTTCCTCTTATAGTTTGGAATCGACTACCTGACTATATTTGGGCAGGAGGTTTTCTACCTAAAAGCAGAGTTTCTGGAAAATTATAATTCCTAGCAATATAAAAAACAGGTAGGCAACACAAACATATTGAATGTAATATTTATATGGTTATATTTTCAAGGAATTTTCTGGGATATGAAATACCTAGAAACTATAGATAAATACATGAAGCGTTAGATATTAACTGAAAAATATTTCGTGGACTAAAAGAATATACGATAGTAAAGAAAATATGCATATAGCTCTGACATTATCACCTTTGGATATTCTTTATAATTATTTGTCTGTCATTAAACTTCTTCAACGGCGTGTTTCTGTGGCATTTGTATGCAAGATGACCGTCATTAGCTACAATCCATTTAGATCGTCCTGAAGGTAAACAAAGTGAGGCGGTAACTACCTGCCAGAGAAGCCGCAGTACTGTGCCATGTCCGATAGTTACTTAATCAGTGAGGAGCCCGAAGCCTGCGGCCGGGACCAGAACTGAAACCAGAGCTCTCTCCATATCCACATATTCGGGGCAAGTGGTCAAGGCCTAGGGGCAGGGGTTTGAAGCTGCAACAAAGCCCATAATTAATATCACTTTACAGTTGCAAACTGCCACACAACAACCGACAGTTTAGTCACCATGTGTGCGGTCCTTCGCCGAGGCTAAGGGGTATTAGGAACTATGCAATTGTGAAGGAACAAATTAGTCATTGCCTGCAGAAGGGGTTTTGGGAATTGTGGGAGTTAACAATTGTTTTCTTAATTATTTTTAAAGCAAAATAATCAAGATAACGGCCCCTCTTTAGCCGTCTTCTTGTTGAAAATCTAAATCGTTTCCAGTTCCAAAAATATTAATTTCGCATTGTTTAGTCCATGAATTAATTCTGATTTATATCCAGCTGTGTGCTGCCAAACCGCACTTCCTACGTCCTTGCCTCTGCCTTGCTTTCCCTCCCCTCCCAGCTGGATCCTTTTATGTGCCCCATTTGTGGTTGCCGTTGCCGTTGCATGCAGACTTCGAATCCATCTTGTGGATTATTTGCAGGAGGCGGAGGTGTGGGCCTGAGTGCCAATTATATGGCATATAAATAGCATTACGCTCCGGCTGGCAGGAGATTTGTTGAGCTATTTGATAGCCCTGCTGAGAGATGACAACTCCAGCCGAAGCCCCCAAAGATAGCTGCTGCTTTAAGGCAGCCAGTTAGCTTTAAGTTAGTAATTATTTTCTCCAGTTACTATCTATTGTGAGAGTAACCTGCGGGGCTACATTGAATCACTGCAGCAGCTACAGCAGCAAAAAGCGTTTTGATTAAGCAATCGAAAACGGGCAAAGTGCACGAGGAAAGCCAACACGGAGCAGGTTAGACCCAGGATCGACAGGAGCAGAGGGCGTCGAGTGATTATCATTAGCCGCCAGAGTAGTTGCCATTTAGCACGCACAACGAGATGCACGCCAGCAGCATCAGCAGCAGCAGCAGCAGCAACATCACCACCAGCAGCAACAGCAGCAGTTGCAACAATGTTTGAGTAATTGTTTGCCGTTGCAGCAGCATCAACAGCAGCAGAGATGGCAGATGCAACAAAATTTGCATGCAAACACAGCCCTCCTTAACCCTCCATGGCACTCTGGGCTGCCGGCTGCTGGCTGCTGGCTGCCTGCCGCACACGTAACTGAACGGTGGCAACAACTGCAGCAGTAATTGCAACAAACAATTAGCGTCACTTGGATTTATGTTTACGAGCGGCTGCCTCGACATTTTCGGCCGCAATGACAGTGCCGTCCCACGGACAACGGCGGCCCTGCCCCTACCTACCCCCTTGGGCCTGTCATCGGAGGGAAAGTTGATCAATCAAGCCGTGTAATTTATTTACGATTCGTCTAGCGAAAAAGAACAGAAAGTCGATTGGCGACTCAGATTTGTTGCAGAGCAAACTGGCAATTAAAACGCATCATAGCAGGAAAAAGCTGAAAAGTATCTATAAAAAGGCAACCTATAACACCCAGAAAATTTGATAATTATAATAAATATTCAATAACTGGATGTCTTAATTGCAATATTAATTATATATCGATGTTGCCACTGGCAAAATGTTGTCTTTTTTTTCGAGTGCAAGCCCGATCTTCCAGTCAGACGAGTTGCAATGATTTATGTAATTGCCCTCGCTACTAGCAAGTGTTGCAGCATGTAAATGACGTCATTACAAGGCCAGGGGCGTGGCAAGGTGGTCGCCTGTCGACAGGCTGCCCCCAGCATTAGTTTAGCGCCAGATTGGAGGGCATATCCATCCGACATCTAGACAAACTTGCGGGCCGACTCAAAGGCGTTGCCGGCGAGTTTCCGCTCCGACTTGCAACACTTTTGCGCAACACGCCCACGCCACAACCTTCCGCTTGACTTTGACTTAGTGCCTCTCCTCGGTACCACTTGCTAAAAAGGGAATTTAAATTCACGCGATTTCAGACACAAAAAAAAACAAAAGACAATGAAATAGGGAAAAAATACTAAAGCCAATTGAAGAGGAAATGCTTAAAAACTAAGCCAAAATATTTGGCGCAGTGAAAAATAAATTTCAATGCGTTTATTAATCGGTCTAGACAAGCTGAAAGCCTGGGAATCAGAGCACTGTCCCCAGAAAGCTTAATCAGACACAAAAGGTTATAACACTTAGTAAGTTTACAAAGAAAGGTCAAGGTTCTCGGTAGCTATCTAATGTATTATTCCAATCCAACGCTTTTAGATACACTATCCAAAAGGTAAGGCTAAGACGCTGGGAACCATAATGTTAGATTTGATCGGCGGATACGCATCCTGGAACACATCCTTCCGCCCCGCCACTCCGCCCCCGGGTCTAAGTCTGCCTTTCTGGCTGCATAAATTATGTGAAACATTTTTTATTCCCACTACTACTGCTCCCAAGCCAAACTCTTTGCGGCTTATTAAAATTTCTAGCCGCCGGGCTAACAAGCTCCCAGTTTTGGATACACTTTTGGGACGAACGACGACCGGAGCCGATTGTTTGGACATGTGTGAGGTTTTCTATTATCTGTAAAATGTTATGATTTATTATGTGCGGGCTCGAGTTGATGGGGCGGCCATAAATTGCGACCCTTTGGAGTCGTTGCCTTTGGCTTTGGCTTTGGCGCTGCCTGTGCTTTTGCCTTTGCCTCATCTCTGGCCTCCGCGCCATCCTTTGCCAGCAGCAGCTAAGTCAATTAATTGGCCTTAGATTTATTAGTTTTTTCCCCGCCGTTGGCTCTATCCCCTCGCCCCACGCGCCGGCAGCATAGGTGCCGTGATTTATTGTTGCAGGAATGCGAACAACAAAGGAGAATTCCTTGACTTTGACTTTGGCACGCACGCAGGATGGGGCCAGGATGTCCAGGCGACATTCCGGGAGGTGTGGCATTTGCATATAAATAGATATGTCAGCCAAAATATGAACCACATGAGTTGGGTGCTCCACGGCGTCTACTTTGTTGTTGTCAGCTCGCGGCGTTGCGTGTCACGATAAACTCGAATTTCAAGTTCTCCCTCGGACATTTTCCATTAAATTAGCCTTAGTGTCAAATGCTGACACCCAACCTGATGGCCGAAAAGGTCCTCGTTGTCGCCTAATGTATCGCTCTGAATTATTAACTGGGTCAAAGCGGAAATGTATCTGTATGTGGAATATTACGTAGCCGACATGTTGGCATAAGTAAAATTTTCACTTGGAGCTGAATAATGAATAGTTTTTAGTATATGAAAAGTACAAAGATAATCTAAGAAATGTAATCTTTTAAGCACATTGTGTTTATAAAATTTCTATAAAGTCACCTTGGGAGCTTGCCAGTTCCCCAGAATGCAGCATGGCAAATCTTCCCAGCTGAATAAAAAATGGAAGCAAGAAGTGGAAGAATGAAATGGGATTGAACTTCCACAAATCATGTTGACAAATTCGGCTGTAGGCCAAAAGGCATCCCGTCATCACATTGGATAAGCCCAGCATTCAAGGAGCCGCATATGTGAGTGGCTGCAGTGGCACCCCGACCATCATCATATCCCTTTGCCAGATCCTGCTAGCCCCCTTTCCCTTCCGACGACCGACCGGTGTAATAACTTAAAATCCCATAATAAAGCTACTTACTGCCTTCGTCGCTGGCGCTGTCCTCGTTGCTCTAACAATAACTATTTTTCTTTGGATTTGGCTCGAATTGAGTTGCCGAGGCTTTCTGCCACCGCCAATGTGCAAGTCAAGTCAAGTACATACGTCACTGGTTCCATTCAGCAAGGCCGCAGGACCTGCGGCAGGATGCATGGCATCCATTTGGGTCTCGTTTTTTTTTTTTCTCCGCCAGTCTTTTTAGTTACTGTCTATAAAAATTTCCTACCGGGCGGCTGAATTAGGATTGAATTTTTCCTGATTTGGTTCCTTTTATCTGATCCTTTTTCTGGGGCTGAAATTTTTATCTGGTCTTCGTCAGGTGAAGAGTCGTTTAGATAACCGACACAAAAGGCTGCTAAAAATATTTTCATGTTGAAATAGAAATATTTTTCCATTGAAAATGGAAACGTTTTTGCCATTGTGCCCGACCGTGTATGTATATGCAACCGGATGTTGTACAGTTATTGGAATGTCTCTTCATTTCCACAGCCCATCCCGGCGAACTATATACATATAGCCGTCCCCCCACCCAACCATCCAACGGCATCGACAACGGAATTTTTCTAGAATTTTTCGTCGTCCTCGTTGTCGTCGTAGACAGGAAATGGTAAACTGATTTCTCTTATTAATTTCAGTTGGCAATTTGTGCAGATAAATCAGTGCAGTTGTTAGTGCTCCGTTGCCATTTTCCCTTCTGACCACCCGCCCTCCGCCCCTGCTGCTCCTCCTATTGTAGCCGAAACCAATTCAATCCTCGTGAAAAGTAAGCTAAGCAATTGCTCGCATATTTGTTAAGAATAAGCATTCTGGAATTTCCAAGTAAATTAACCTTTTGCAAGGCACTTGCCCGGCTGCAGCGATGAATGGCGGAATAAAGGGGACTTCAATGGTGAAAGGCTTTCAGGGCAAGGGTCATATTTGTCATTGCGTCAGTTTTGTCCAGGAGCTGGAATGAAATTGCCGCTGGCCGTTATTTTAAAATAACGAGGCTCTGAGGAGTAGGCAACATTCCGCTGATGTGCAGCGATATTTTTAACGGTTTCAATTAAGCTGAATGGTCAATTCGAGGCATTATAACAACATTAACAATAATAACAGCAGCGACGTGACTTTTGTGCAAATTGTTAACGTCGCCTCCCGATCCCAACATTGTTGTTGCTGCTCCTGCCGTTCCGCTAAATATTTTAATTAAAGAAATAATTACATTAAATGCATTTTCCGCACAACACGTGCCCCGTGTCGCTGCTGCTGCTGACCACGCCCACAAGCAGTTGGAATTTTTTAAAACTTCATTAAGCGAATTTATTGCAAGCAGGCACCGACCATCGGGCAGCCCCGAACAGAATGCAATTTAAATCCAATGCACACAAAATGAATGCAAATGCAACAAATGAATGTGCAAGTGTCACTTTTGGGTCATCAATGAATCGCGCACCTTCGGCATTTTTCCGCCTTTAATTATTTCAATAAAATCAGCATACGAAAATAATCATTGTAAAAACAAGCCTCCGAACAAACTATAAGGGGTACTCCAAATGCGGTTGACACAATATTAATTTTAATTTGCAGCGCAGTGCAAGTGAATTAAGTCTTTAATGCACGAATAAATTCACACTATTTTACTTACTTTTGATAAATACATTTTTGTGATTTAACATTATTTCGATCTATAAATCCAGCACCAAACTGGGTGATAATATTTGCATCTAGAAATTATCTGAGATAATATATGCATCAACTACCAACTAAGAATATACCAGAAAAATTACTAAATAATCTTTACACGGTTTTTAGACTATTTTTCCAGGGTCTGAACTCTCAGCCTTGACAATTTTTTTGTTTTTTTATATTAAAATTTAAATAGATTATGTAACTTGGTTTTAGTTCTGTCTTTTAAATAAGTTTCATTCCCGTGCTATAAATAAGATGTTTGTTCGTAAATTAATGTTATTTCTAGACTCCTAGATCCTTGACTTCAATGAAAACCAAATTCCATATTTTCCCAAGACGGAGAATGGAAAATTTTGGAGGCATTCGCGGTGATTCAACAGTGTAAAGTGTTTCCTTCGCTTCCTTGTTGCTGCTGTTGGTGTACTCTTGTTTCCATTTTCTGTGGCATATTTAATAACAGAGCATTAAGATGCGACACATTTGCAGTCAAGTCAACAAATTGCCGTCAGCAATGCCGCCCCACTCATCTCCACTCAACCACCGCCCCCCACACTCGTACTCGTAGCCGTACCCATATTCGTATTCGTATTCGCCATGCCCATTTGGCTCACACAATGTTGACGACGTGCGCGCTTTAATCTTGTTTAAAAATGCGCAGCTGTAGCAACAACGACGGCAAAGAGAAATTCGTGACTGAGCCAAGGTGAGGTGGCTCCACACACTAAGAAAAGTGGGAAGAATAAAAGCCTTGTCAAAGTCGAAGATCTAACTTTCATTGCAAATTAAAGACAATACCAAATTCTTGCTTATTTTTGAATATTTACAAAAACCACCGGGTAAAGTAATTTAACTATTTTTCTTTAAAATTTTATGTCACCTATAGAGCTCAATGAAAAGTATAAAGTCCTTTTGAAAGTGTATAATAAACTGGGGTTCCCAGGCAAGGGAAATGTGCGTTAGGGTTTCGGGGAAGAAAAATGCTGGCTGTATTTAGGCGGACGTCTTGTCAAATCTGCGCTCTGAAGCATTCTAATGAGAAGTGCTCGGCTGCCAGTTTAGCAGGCTCACCTTCGTTACAAGGCCGAAAGGAAAACAACAAGGATGTGCTATCACAGCCGCATAATCAAACGGCTCGGCGTTGGGCTTGGCAGCCACTTTGCCTGCGCCTTTTTACCTTGGAATTTCACATTTTCTGGCTTTCTCCCAGCGCAGCGGTTTTTTCTGTCTTTACGTGCGATATATAATTTCATATTTTTTAAGATAATTATGTCGATAAGTTGGGAAAAGGTAATGCATGCCGGTAAACAAGCCAAGGAGGAGAAGAAGACGCCTGCCTCGAGGGTGAAAGAAAAACAAAGAAATTATAAGCAAAAGCCGGATGAATGGAGGCAAATAAGGTCAGTTACCTCGAGACTGCGGTATTGAGAAGGAAAATCTCGATTTATTTAGATACAATGAAAAACATAATTTAAGAATATATTATTTTTCCTTCTTTTTTGTAAATAAGAAAATGAATAGATAAAATATAGTTAAGCATTTGTACTGGCAATCACTTAACTAAATAGTAAATAATTCCTAAGTCTGGAGAGGCTCCTCAAAAATATATAATTAAAGGTATTATAGGATCTTTCTTTACCAAATTTTGAGAGCTTTTTTAAAGCTAAAATTTTTGAACTTGCTGTTGTGAGTAGAGGCTTAGATGTTGACCTTAGAGGCTGAGAGCCAGACATACTTTAGTTTTTTTTTTGTTTTAAATCGTTCCAAATTCCAAATAGTTCACAAAGGTTCTTCGGTCCCGAATTCGATTTTTAGTGGGACTTTTAATATTATTGAAGATTGTTTTTTCCTGAATATATAAAACTGAATTGAAAATAGCTTCGATCAGGTATCCAGCGTAATTAGTCTCCCTCATTTCGTATGGAACACGCCCTCTGGTCACCATAATCAATAGCTCCAATTATGCGTGCATCGAATACGGCTATTTAAAATGCGAAATACCCGTAGTTGGGCCCGGTACCATGGCCACATGGCAATTGCCTGGGATCAGTGGTGGAAACCTCAGCAACATTTAGCAGCGATGCATAAATCATAGCATACTTAACAGCGCAAACACGCACGCACACACGCCAATGAACACGGACTGCACACAGGCACATGTACTAGTATATTATATGCGTGTGTGTGTAGGCAAAAGTATCCTAAATGTCCAGATGGCCTAACTCGCTCGCGGTTGTTTTGATTTTGTTTGCAACCTTTAATTAGAAATATTGCCACATACTAAATGAGTCGCAAAGTGTGGCGGCGCACGCAGCAGGAAGGGGGAGGGGTAATGAATGGCGGGGCGGGGCGGGAGGCTGGACTAAACAAATTAAATATTGAAAAACGGAATAATAATTATGAGTGCAGCGGGGGGCAGCTGACTGTGGAAGTGAGTTAATCCCGGCAAATGCAGTTAACCACATTCGTGCATTTATCTATGCATTTATGCGCAAAATTAACTAGTTTAAGTGACATGAAATATTCTGGTTACCATTCGGTTTCCATTGACGAGCGGACAAACAAAGAATTTATTATGGCACTGATGCTGCTGTGAGAGCACTGAATTAGCCGCCAATTGAGTCATAATTGAGTTAGTCGGCCGACGAATGGGTTTGCCAGGAAATTATGTTTCCACTGATTTATTATTTCGCAAAAGGTCCCCCAATAAAAGTCCTCCAATTGAATTGGGCAATTAAACAACTCCGAACTCCTTTGGGTCTCAGAACTTCAGCAGTCGCAGGACTAAGCACTTCAGGCAAATGAAGACCGGCCAGTCCCGAAGGAATTTCGAACCTCCGTGGTCAGGGTAAATCTCTTGAGTCAGGCAGTAAATCAAATACAAAACACTGGCACGTGCAGAGGGTCTAGGCGATAACTGGCGGTGGAACCAAGAAGAACTTGCTACTGCAAAAGATTACGGAACTTATGACAAAGCTGGGCCAAAGACCAATTGAAAAATTTGAACTTAAACATGGCTTCGTTCCCGGCTTCTTGGGCCAGGTCACTCCCTCGCCCATTCATCGCCTTGTGGGTCAGCATCGATTAGGGGTACGTGTATTCCGGGCCATAAATCACAGGGCACGACGAAATCTCGCCTCTGCTGCTCGACTGCTGCTGTTGTCTGCCACTCTAATCGCATTAAAACCTAAACGGCAGAATCTTTACTACGTGTTCTTGTTAACTTTTGCAGGCCTTGAGATGCTAGGCTTCGGTTCTAAAGACAACAGCCTGGACTTGGAGAGAAAGTGCGACTGCGGGTACTGAATTATCCTCTGGACGCTGACATTCCGCCAAGCTATAAATATTTGAGAAATTGGTGGGCAGTTTTATTGCTTCACCTTTGCAAGTGTGAGAATTTATTTTGTTTTTGATAATTGGATCTAAAAAACAAGAAGGTAATCGAGTATATAACATATTATATTTTAAATATTAGAGGACGAATATTTTGATTAAGCTCCATGGTTACGTATTTCCCAAGCTAATGTCTTTTCATTTTAATACTGATTTTAGATAGAAAACATAAATCACTCTGCTCTTAAATATTTAATATAATAAAAATAAAATGTAAAACGTTCCTTGGCCCACATTTTATTTGTATTTGTTTCCCTCTCGTCGCAGTTTGGCCAGACAGTTGATGCGGATGTTGAATGGATTTCTTTTTCATTGCTGGACATTTTGGTCCTTGTTGCTGATGTTGTTTTGCTTGGGTTATGTTACCAAACTCCCATTCGGGCTTTCCTTTTTTTCGGGGAAGAGGGACAGGGGCAGGGACAGGAACAGAGACAGAGACAGAGCTGGGTGCCTTGTGGGTTAAGAACTTTGAACTTGTGCTGTAACTTTTTCGTCGCTGGGGCTGGATCTGACAGCATTTGATTGCTCATGAAATCGATCGATTGTGGAAACGTGTTGATTGTATTGTTGTGAGCTCAAACCCAAAGGTCAAAAGTTTTCAATTCTCTCGTAAAAGTTGCTCTGTCGCCTTTTCTGTGGCATATAAAATGAAGTGTCCTCGTTACTCTTGGCTTCGGGAAAAATCATTTAAATACATTTCACTTCCCGCACCGCATTAAAATTGTATGCGATGAGGTCCCCAAGAAACGTGGCAGGGGACAAACGAGAGAGACTCGTTTTCATTTGGATAGATACTCAGCCAAAAAGCCAGACATTTCCTGATTAATCTGTCAATATCCGCAAAGGAGAAGCGTTCACTTTGCAAACCAAATCATATTTTTCGTAGAAATGATGGATGTCCAATGTCCCCCATAATTAGACCTAAGGGCACATTGGTCGCGGTGAATCTTTTGTCACATGTTACAAGGATGCAGGCGACTGATGGATCGCTTGTTGATTGTTTGACCAACGGACTTGTTATATTTGATTTGTGCTCTTATGAATGGGCCATCGCTCATTTCGAGTTTTTCGCCTTTCTTGCCGTGGAGAAGATTTATTGGTCACTTTTATTAGAACTTTGTATTAGTATGACATCTTAAGCTTTTCAGGAATACCACTCTTGTAAATTTAATTAAATTTGTAGAGCAGTAAGTCGTATATGTTTCTTTTAGTCTATTTGGAAAGCAAATGAGAGCCGCTTAAAACCAATTAATTTAAATAAGATTTAAGTCAAGAAACTCTATTTGTCTGTGAACAAAATTTCCTAAGTTTCTGATCCATTCCTGTCTCAGCTTCGATATCTCCCTGGCACCATACTTCACTGCACCCGAGCTTGATGCTGCGTGACACGCAGTGCCGACACGTATAATAATAAGCGGAAATGTTGAAAAATTCAAAACGCTTCCGCGGCTCCCCCCAGTCTACTTCACCTGCTTCCGCCGCGGCAAAAATGAGCACCTGAAGCTGGCTGTGCTTCAGCCAGCCATTATCCCATTGATGTTCCCCCCCCCCAAAAAGTCAAGATTTGCGCGCATTAATGGCAGCGATTGAATTTTCAATATCTCAGGCACGTGACTGTCGCAGACGCATCGATTTCATTGAAACCTGACGTGCTCAACATGTTTAATTGCAACGGGGGTAAGGGAAGGTGAATATGGTTGATGGGAACTGGAGCTTTGGGTGGAGCTAATTCCGAAATATGGGAGTGTGAATCGGGTCTGTAGACAGCCAATCTGTAGGCCATAAATTCACACAGCAATAACAGACAAAAGCCAAGATACCAACAGCCCCCATAACTGATAAAAGGGCAGTGTTGGGTGTCAGATGTATGCAGTATTTTGTAGATACTCTGCCGAATTTTGGAAAGAATTTATTTACTAGAGACTAAAAAAGGAAGAAGCAAGGAAAAAGAAGTCTGATCTGAGCTGTTTTCTCAGTTTTTCCTGTTAAGGAACTAAATTTATAGTTAATTTTTTTTTAGCAGTGAAATTACAACAATTTCATATTCAAATTCAATGTATATTTTATAAACGTTTTAATAAATTTTTTATTTATTAAAATAAAACGAGCTTTGCTATTCCAACCTTAAATCTCTTTCCGCTTAATATTTTAATTACAAATCTGTAATCCGTTTATGTCGAAAGTTAAGTAATTGCTTAAGCAAATATTTAATTAAGCAAGTAATCCAAATAATTAATGAGGTAAGACAATAGCAAGCTTAAACAGAGTAATGTGAGTTCTGAGGCCAGCTGTAATGACGATTCTTTATGCTATCACTCATCGACTTCACAACTCGAGTCCACTTACACAGGGTATAGGAGATAAAAACAACTTTGAACAGCTCTGCAGGGCCAGGATGGGCCTTTGCACATCATACGTTAGGCGGAGATTAATAGCCGCACTGAGTGCTTGGCACCTATCAAATTCAATCAGAGGCATTCATCAATTTTCAATTTGGCATTCCGGGGAAGAAGGGCGACCCGAGTGGGCAAGGCAAAACCACGGAAACAGAAAGTTGGCTGTGGCGGCTTGGGTCCGGTCCGATTCCTCTGCCGATGCTATCGGTATCGGGGCCAGACATCAAAGGCGAGCCCGAGGAAGCGACGACGCTAAAGGAGCGCAAAAAGTGCTGGGAAATATGAAAAATCGACGCTGACCGCAGAGCAAAAGCAAACACACTCAAACACACGCACACACACACACTGGCAAAATTGATTCAATGTCATAAATTAGATTTGAAATACTGAAAAGCTTTGCCATTCCCCATCCTCGGTGCGGGAAAGGCGACCATAAAAATGTGTGCGAAATTCGTTTTTGTCGTTTGACATTTCTGCTCGCTCATTCGCACTGAAATCGAGTGTTGAAAGGAGCCGAATAGCGGGGGGGTAAACGCATTGAAGCACCGCAAAATAAAGTAAATTATATTTACGTGTATTTTGCATGGCAATTGCGATGTGATTTTATGTTCCAATCCTGCTCTTTGTTTGTCTCGCCGGGGCCACGCTGCGTATGCGCAACAATGCTGTTTACAGTACATTGCCGACATTACCAAAACAGTTCGATGGAGGGCCGACGCGTGCCTTATAAATGGTACACAATCAATTAATTTGCGCCTTGTTTGCCCAGCAACTTAGAGTGCTGCATCCAGGGCTATGGGTGGGGTCGGAGGCAATAACAAACACAAGAGTAGCCTTCAAAAAATTATGCTCAATTTGGTAGCAAATGCTGGCGGCAGTTGCTTTCGGCATTTATCACACTCGATAGGCAAAGTGTTTTTGCTAATGATGCCCTGTCGCTTGACATTCCGAGAAGAACCATTTATTCTGGTTTTGGATTGGAATCTCGGAATGAATTTGTGGGAATTCAAAGTAAATAAATTACTTAGGAAGCCCACGAAATAGCGAGAAAAATGAGAGCAAATCAATTATGCTGTGGGGATGTCACTGCACTTGATCGCCTATTAAAAATTATTAATGGTATAATTAATAATTTCAAAAATTTAAGCATTTTGCTTAGAAATAAGTTATAAACACAACCCGATCGGAAGCTGCTCAATCGAGTCAATAAAAATGGAATATAAAATAAGTAAATGGCATATGATTTCTGTTGTTTGGGTTATAATGGAGACCAATGTAAATATTTGTCTAGCGAGCAGGGCAATGGAGATGTCGGGACGGAACAAGTTGAAGGGTCTGGGGACCCCTCACCTCTCCACCAGCACCCCCTCCATTACACTTGCTCACATAACCCAACGGTTTTATGACTGCAGTAACTTTGCGCCATAAAATAGGATTTCCTACTGAGCCTATTCACAACTTTTCGCATTAGACTTAAGCGCAAAGCTCGCTGCTAGCTTGCTTCCTCCTTCATATCTCCCCTTTAGGTTTTTTTATTTTTTTTATATATATATATATATATTTTTTTTTTTGGGAAGCGCGAAGCGTTTTGCCTCTTGGCCAACACGGCACCCGTGGCAATAAAAAACCTATACACATGTGAAATTTGAAATGCTGGCGGGATTTATGGATGCGACGCCTTTTGCATGTGGCTTTCTTTTTATTTTGCTGTTGCGCTTTCCCCATTTTTAATAACCAGTCAGACAAACCAACAAAGCCAAAAAACCAACAACCAACTCGCTGGCGTTTATCAGCTTTGTGGTTTTTGAAATAATAAAAAGAAAACACACACATTTAAGGAAAAATATTTGAGGAGTAAACACACTTTGCCAAAGGGAATATACAAGAAGAGTAAAGTGAATAATCCCATATAGCACTGAAAAACAAAACAAAATTAATTTATTAAAATAATTGTTAAAACTGGAAATCCTAACTCAAAACTAAAGTTCTCTTAGCTTATAAAGTATAAATATATAATTTAGAGTAATTTAATTTCTAACTTTACTAGAACAAAGAACACTTGGCAGTCATCTGGGGACAGTGTATAATTCCTTGTAAAAATATATAACTGTTTTTTTTTTTCTGCTTAAAATTAGGGTTACCTCCTTAGTTTTATAGACGTTCAAAAAAAGAACAATATCAGCAATTTTAATTAAAATAAATTCGTGCGAAAACAATTTGAGGAAATAAATATTTTATGCTCCGGGGCGAGGAATATAAAAACTCCAAACAGTTGAAACGTGTTGTGACCGTTGAATTAAGCGAAAGCCTGGTTAGGAAATCAAAGGCTTTAACCCCCAGATATCCTCTCTGCCAATTCCAGTCGCAGGGAAAGGCCAAAAGCAACCAGGGAAGTAGGAAGACAGGCAGCCAAATAAATCAATTCTGATAATATCGTGCGTGGGACCCATACCCGTTTTATAATAAAAATGCTTTATATGTTTTGATGGCAAGGCCTGCCGCATCTTCCCCTCTGCTTGCTCGTGGTGGCGGGGTGGCCTTCGAGAAAATCCCAATAAATTGAAAAACAAAATCATTCAATTCAATGGCAGCAAATCAGGCAAGTAGGCATGCTACGAGTTTCCGGAAAAGGGTTCTTTGGCATGGCAATTGGGCGTGGAATAAATAAGACATCAGTGTTTCCCGTTGATAACCGAGAAAAATGCGAGAGAGATGAGAAAATGTTTATATTTAAATGAAATTTAAGTTTTACTACAACTATAAATATAGAAATTAGTTTTAACCAGGGAATAACTTGCATAATAAACTTATCTTATTTAGTACATCATAATATTTTAATCTTACAATTTGTACTAACAAATAATTCAATATTTCCTTAAATATATCTCATATCTACTTTAAGTTTTAAGTCCACAAACATGTCTCTGAAAACGTCTCGTAATGAGAGATGAGGTCATAAATTAATGCCAAGTTCAAGGGGCTGTCATAACTTTGACCTTCGCAGACTCCCCGGTTTTAATTTAGTTTTGAGCCTCAACAAGAGGTTCCTCAGAATAAGAGGTCATTGTTGTTGCCGCCGTAGTGTTTCTTGTCAGTATTGTGAAAGTTTTCATACTTTGCCATAAAGTTAAGTGGCGAACATTTTAGGCGCTGTCGAAAACAACAAAGAAACTAATTGACTCGGATTAACGCTGGGCGCCTAAACCGGAGCCGGAACCTGAGCCGGAGCCTGAGCGTGAGTGTGACTGCCACTTCCCCCATAAATCTTTCAGCGAAAACTTTGGACACGAGACAATTTCGTCTCAAGGTTGTCGAGTGGGCGTGTTGCGGAGAGGGTTGTCTCGGAGCTAGTTTCCAATATCGTGCGCCATATATAGAACGCGGTGAGCCCGACTCCGAGCTTTAATTCGATCCGGGGGAAAATCAATAGGCAAACGAGCTCACTGGCCACGCCCCAGGCCCCAGGAGCCACGCCTTCCGGCCAGTGCCCGCCACTGCTGTTGGTTCCTGCCAACGTTCGCAAAAATTTATTGTGTGTGAAAATGCGTTGACTTCACTCAAAAGTTGCTAGTCCGCTGCCAAGTTGGATTTATGTATACATAACAATCCCTTTCTCCGACTCACTCCGGGTGTCTCTTGTTTGGCCAACTTATCGTGCGTGCCATTTTTATGGGTCTCCATCGCAGATACTGCACTCGCAGTTCCCCCAGATTTATTGTCCGACTTTGATGCTCTTACTCCTTCGCTGACTCGGCGGGATTGTCCCCGAAAAATTCTTAAAGATCGACCGTATTCGTATGCTGACAGACGTCTGTCAAACGAATGATGTAAATGAAAAATTTCAACTGGAAAACCCTAGGACCGTCCATCCCTCGGCTATTAAAAATCACTTTGAGCAGTCGGGCGCAAGGCAAAAATTTACCCATGAAAAAAATTATGATAAATTGTAGTTTAATCTGCAGAAAATTATGCAAATGCTGAAACCGAAACAAAAGGGAATAGTGGCTGGTCAAAGACGTGGTTTCTATTACCCTTTTCTGATGTTTTTAGGCTAAAATAAGAGAATGTTCCTTACTATTTTTTTAAAAGGTAAAAAGTAGACAATATTTATTAAATATTGATACTTTATCTCTGTGAAATAAAATACTAATATTAATTGTAAATCACAAGTATATTATTTAAAATTACTCATTGAATTTGTTTTGTGTACAGGCTAGTTTACCCTCAGTCTCAAAGGGTATGAAGGCAAATCCCCTTTCAGAAAAAAAAACTTGGTAAATGTCAAAGCACAGAAAAAAGGATAAGTAGAAAATGTCAGGGTCCTGTGGAAAAGGGTTACTCCCCGAGAGAGCTGGAAATGGTCTCATTATTCGTATATTTCATTTATCATTCAGGCTTGATTTAAATGTAATGAAAATTGTATTATGCCGTAATCATTCGGGGCTAACCAGAGTCCTATTTAGCAGAAGTACACAGTCTCAGGCGAAGTGAACCTTAACGGAAAGACGACATATTTTGCTGATTTATGGGCTGACCACAGGACACATACTACAAGGCGCCTTCCTCGCGACTGGCGGGGCTGTCAATAAATCAAGCCCCCAATGAGGGCCAAAAACAACGGTCCAACTGTGCGGCGGGCGCAAATCTAATTGCAAAGTTTTCAAAAGTGGGACAGGAATTAGTAAGCTACAACATGCCGAGGCGTCATTATAAGCACAACGGGGTTTCCAGAATAAACTCACCGCAAAACCGACAGACATTTCCCTTGAAATCCCCTTTGTCTCGAGCCTGGCCGAGCTGTCTTTGGTGTAATTTTAAATTTGCCATAAATTTGATGGCCTTTTGGGGCGATTAAAGTGTTTTCAACAATGTCGAATATTAGGTATAACAATTACATAAATGCTCCTGCTTATATGCATCAGTGGGCAAGCCGAAGCCAAGGTCGAGCCCAAAAAGGAGAAGTCAGGGCTCAAGGGGCATTTTCCTTAGCGCCAGTCTCAAGAAGAGATAATAGCTGCGGGCAAAGAAAAACATGGCCAATTCCTCTTGAACATTTTTATTATGTTTTATAAGTCCATCAATGGGGGGGCGGGGAAGTGGTGCAGGGCTGGACAAGTAGGGGGCTTTGGAATAGAAAGATTTGTGTTATACAAACCAAAACTCGTTTGGGAGAGTCTCCTATAATATTTTGAATTTTCAAACCAGCATTGAAAAAACAAATTATTTCAATTTATACATTTTAGAAAGGATTATTTTTTATTTAGAAAATGTAACCAGTCAAATCCCAACAATTTCTTAGTGCACTGTCTAATAAAATATCAATATATTACCTCTGCTTCTATTTTATATAGATATATTATCAGGTAATTGTTATAATGCTAACAACGCTTTGAATTTGCTTGCCATCCCTGGAAATAAAACCGGGAATGCGTTGGCCGTATCCTTGGTGACCGCCTGCTAAAAATGCGCAGCACAACAAATCCCCAAATCCCCGCTAGCAAATTTATTTTAATTCACTTTTGGACGCTGCCTGTCTGTTCTGTTCAGTTCCGTTTCGTTCCGCATTTCCCTCCTGTTTTTTTTTTCTTCGTCCTCCTTCCTGTTTTCGGTTTTGGCATTGCCAATTTCCTGGGCCCCAGCTGCCCCTCCTGAACGTCCTGTGCGGCCTGCTGCTGTCCACATCCTGCCCTGACACTTGGCGACATTGAAATGAGCACTTTAGGCAAATACGGCAACGGCCTGGGGACTCGCTGGGGATCGTGCCCGTGCCCGTGCCGGGGCCCAAGAAACGAACTAAACACCAAAAACAGAAGTCGTCACTGTTATCAAATGTATTTTTATGCTCTTTTGATTTTTATGACCGCAGCGGAGCAGAGGCTCTTCGGGCACTTGATAAGTGAGCTGGGGAATTGGCCGACCGCCCCCATGGCGATTATGTTGACCCCGGCAGTGGGAATAGTTTTGCGTGGGCTGCGCCTAGGGCTACTTAAAATTAAACAAATTACTGCGACAGACGGCATTGTTTATCCAAATGCTGTCGTCGATTTGTCCCCGCCGTCATTGTTGTCAGCGGTGTTTTTAGGGATACTCCACTGCCACTGCCACTGGCTCTGCCGCTTTCCGTTGGCAGGCGCGTGCTGGAATTAAATGTGCCGTGAAATAAATCCAGCAAGGAAACAGCCAGAGCTAGAGCCCCGGCCCAAATGAGAGCTCTGCCGAATGTCCTTCACAGCGACTGGATCCCTGTCTGTCTCTGACAGTCTCTGTGTGTCATTAATAGAAGCAAAAAGTGAATTGAATCCAAAAACCAAACAAACCCAAGTCGGAAAACTGCTAACAAGCCGGAGCTGCCGGCTCCCGGGAGTGAAATGGGACAGAAAACAAAGGCGATGTTCGTACAAGGAGAATAACAATTATGGACGGCATGAACATAACCGTTCCTTAATGGGGATTAAATCTGCAGAAATTATTCAACATCTGCTGCAGGCTGTGCAAAAATACAAAACATTTTAATGGCAAATAATAATCATTCAATAAACTGTACATTTCACTTCAAAGTTGTGTGATTTCTTCAAGCTAGAAAGTAAACAAATTAACCGTCAATGAAACACGATATTTTCTAGTTGAAGAAGAATTTTATGCATACATGTTCAATGAAATACAACTAAATTAAGAGAGAACGATTATTTTCCTAGTTTTGTTTTGCTTTTTAATGGCATTTTGACTAATATTTTATTTGTAAAAGTGGAAAATATTGAGTTTTTATTTAGTCTTAAACAAATCATCAATCGATTATTTAATTTGTTCTTTATTTCAGGCAGTAAGAAGGCAAATTCGTTAGCAAAACGTAAATTCCATTAATTGAGGGGAGAGAATTCCAGCAAAGTCAGCGATAAGTTGTCTAGCCAACCACTGAAGGAACCCTCAACTACCCAACCACTTAACCCATGAGTCCAGGACAATCGCATTGCGAGCAGCTGGAATCCTTGGCAACAAATGGCAAGGAATCCGGCCGGCCACAAGGCATTAGTCCTTCAGAATGTGTGTGTGTGTGTATGTGTGTGTTTGTGCTGCGTGTGGGCTTTCTCAGCCTTATTTATCTCAACACAAAGATGACATTTGTGTTGAAACAGGCAAATTAGTATTTATTGCTTTTTGCTGCTGCTGACATATTATTTTATTTGTTTAATTAATTTACCAAAAAATGACCACAAAGCAGAAACCCCAGCCCCTATGTATGTGTGTGAGTCTGCATATGCCGTTGGAGCCGAGGCGTCCTTTGTCTTTTTCCTTCTCCCAGCATCCCAGCATCCTTCGACGCTGTTATGTCATATGGCATATGGCATCTGTAATAAATAAGCAACAGATAACCGAAAAGAACAATTAAAAGAGAGCCAAAAACTTCGGCGCTCGTAAATTTCCCGCCGTAGTTTGAGTTGATTTAATGGTTTTCTCACCCCCACGCACACTCGCACATAAATACACGCTCGGTATGTCGACATAATTAAATCAACTAAATATTTAACGGGACATTTGTTTGGCCCCCGTCTTCCATCCATCGTCTGGGATTTTTATTACATTGCTGTGGCATTAAGTGGGCTAAATATCTGGGCCCAGCGAATTCCTGCCGAATTCCTATCCCATAAATTACCAATCACAAGGAAATCAAGTAGGAAAGCAGCACAGGCTTCCCGGAGTTGGCTTATTTTTTTCTTGAACTCCGCTTTTGTGGCGTTGAAGTGGTGAGATATACATAAGTAAATAAAATCTTCATTTTATATTGAACATTTTTTAATATCCAAGTTTTTATTTCATTATTAAATTAAAATTCTAAATAACTTTGGTAAATTTCAGCTTTGGAAAAAAACAAATTATACCAGAATTAAGTACAACTTACATTTTAAAAATATTAAAATAAATATTTACTTTTAAGTTGGCTTAAATAAAACAGAACAAGACATTGACAGAAGTATAATCCTCTGCGAATGGAAATTATTAACCTCAGAGTTTCCTCTACTCCTCTCTATTATATTAAAAAAAAATTTTAATAAGAAAAAATATTCTACAAAATATATATTGAAAATCTCGAATATTATAAAACTAGCTAAAAAGTGTCTAGAAACTATTTCCATTCTCGAGTTGGCCAATTTAAACATTAAATTTAGACCACATACGATAAGTGTCTTAAGAAGTATAGCATACTTAGTGGGGCTGTGGAGAAAACACCCCCTGGCCAACGCTAATCGCATCTAAGTGAAAATGGCCGCTTTTATGTGGGCGTAACTATGCTGGATTTCTGGACGTGGCATGGGTAGTGCTGCGAAGCCACTTGCAACTTTGTCATTTTATGGGTCACAAGCGTTTGACTGCACTCGGTGGTGGGTGGGTCGGGTGGTCGGTGGTCGGTGCTTGGTGGCTTGCTGCCCTCTGTTATTGTTATGGCCAGTGTTGCTTACAGCTTCGCGTTGTCCATAATAAAGCAAACATATGACAAGCACACAACGAGGGAATTCTTGGGAGAAGTGCAAATGTTTTGCCCGGCAGGCAGGACGAGCTGGACGAGCAGCCAATAAAGTCGGAAGAAGCCGAACAAAGTCATGAAAAATGTGGCCAAAAAAATAAACAACGGCAGAGAGTGGCAGCCAGCGGAAAGGAGGAGCAAGGATATCCGTGGAAATGCCACAACGAGGCGGGAATGTATCTCGGTGTTATTATTATTTTTACTGCAAGGCATTCGCATAAAGGACATAATCATATTTTTCATCAAAGTCAGCAGTAGCGATAAAAACTACAAACACACTCTCGCATATACGGCGGCATATATACATCTGGGCTCATCCTTTCCGGCACCTCCCTCGCCCACATAGCCCGCCGCCTCACCCGGAGCATATCTATTCTGCAGTTGCTGTCAACATTTTTCATATCATAAACACTTTTAGTGTTGATATTACCAACAATAACTTTTCCCTCTCACATGCCAGCGTGCCACCAAGGATATTCGGCATGAGCGACACGCCCACCCGTCGTGTAGTTGCGAAGGTTCATCCTTTCCCGGCTGGAATTTTGGTCTTCATGCCCCTGACGCGACTGTTGGCCCACATACAGATACGGCCACACAAGGCGTTGGCCTTCAGTGGGTGTAAGCCAAGCCAAGTACAAGCCGTCCATTGCGTGTGACCGGACGTCACCTCTTAAAGCCGCTGTGGCTTCTTTATCAGAAGCTGAAATTCAAATTTTTATAGTAAAATGTTAGATCACATATCCTAAGACTGAGCGCATATAGAAAACCATATAATTCTTGAAAACATTTTACAATTGAGTGGAGAAACTGACGCGTCCAAGTTAATTGAACTTAATATTTTAATATAATTTTATAATCGATCCGCCGGTTATTTTAAAACATATTTGAAATACCCTTTTTTTAATACCCTGTTTAAATTTAATTATTTTATTTTATAATGATAAATAAATACTATACAAAATTTGCATTTTAGCCACGTTATATTCACAAAAAAAAAAAAAAACGAAGAAAACAGAGCTGTCTTTACATGTAAATACGAATACCTCATGAAGTCCCTAAATGTTTTTAAGAAAAATCGCGATATATACATGGATTGCTGCTTATTTTAAGTACAAGCTGAGTTAAAAAGGGGTAAGAGCAGAGGCTTATCGAAATTAGGAAGAACACCACTTCCTGTGCTTCATCTAATTGAGTGATATACAGTAAAGGTAAGGACCAAAAATGGGTTTGAAGCTGTTTACTTTCTTTATTTCAGCTGGGGTGCCCTTTTTACTTATCTTGGCTTCACGCAGTGTGATGCGGTAACTAAATCTTCTCATTTTCTCAACCGAATACCCTTTCAATGATGATGTGTTTGATTTCTCAACGAAGCTTGAAGTTATATTGGTAGAATATTTATCTGTGGAAATACTCATATATGTAAAGCAATAGTTTGCTATATTGTATTGTTTTTATTTATTTAATATTTATTTATTTAGTAATTGTAAACAAATTTATAAAAAAAAAGCATAATTTATTCATGATAAATATTTCCTCAAGCGGGAAACATTTTGGCTTTCCTTTATCAACTTGCGAAAAGAGCATTGAAGTTTCGTCTGATCTTTAATCATTTCAACTTTTCCGCTTTTCTTTTTCTTAGTGCTCAGCAGCGTACTTTTCATTGTTTTTTCAGGTTTTAGAGAGATAATTACGAAAAATGTTCTGCGTGCCGCGTTCATTGCGCGATGGGCCAGGCATAATTATGACTCCTGCTGAGGCATTCCCGGCGAAGGGCTCGAGAGGAGACTAAAAAAAAAAGGGTTAGTGTGAGGCACACTCCGCGCTTTTCACAGTTCAACACAATTTTTTATGCCTTCGCTTCATTTCGTTTCGTTTCGCCGCTTGCTTTTTATGTATGGCGCGTGTGTTTCGTGTTAAATTTGTAGCTCCATTCCGACAAGCAGTCCACGTAGATAAGACATTAAAAAGTGGCAGCCACCACAGAGGGAAGTTAACAAAGGCCACAGTGCGATACGGGAAAATAGGGCGAGGCCTTAAGATTATGCAAAGGCGATTGTCCACTGAGTGAATTGAAAAAGAGTAGATTTATGCAACATTTTCCATTTGCAAAGCAAACAGAACGCTGAACGCTGAAACCTGAAATCGATTTGTGGCTCCATGACAAACACATGTTGCGTTCAATCCACGACGATCCCTTGCCAAGTGGAGTGCCATTGAGGAGTTGCCAGCCCGCTGTCCCCTCCCAGCCTCTCGGCTTTCGCTGCAGTTTCTGGCATAGACCCGACTCTAGCCCCGATCCGTCATCCCCAGGCCCCCCGTTCTACGCCCCGGCCTTACCTTTGATGGCTTGCCAAACAGTTGGAATATGATTTTTGCAATTTTCGCATGAACTCAACCAAAAAATTAAACTTGACTACACTGCACAAATTGTAAAGTTTTTAATACGTTCTGGGGCGCTTCTCCCCTGGCGACGAGGGGCGTGGCAGTTGCTCTTGTCCGGGTTGTCAATCTGTGCGAAAGTCAATGGAGAAAAAATGTGTTGCCCCAACCATCGCACCGTTGCTCTCCTGCCACTCCAATACAGTAATATTTGCACCGCTCCACTGTGGCCTGTATGCGTTAAAACTTTTTCTGCTTGCAAAATATTTGAAAATTATTTTAATTAAGGCATTTTAATTAACACATACACGCTGACACACTCACACGCGTGGCTTTCTCCGATGCTATTGCGCTGGTATGTTGGTTTTTCGCCTTATGTACATATATATACGTTTTTTTTCTGCATAAATTGTTAGGGGAAGTCGGCCTGGCAACATCTCACCAAGCCGCATGTTGACACAGAATTTAAATTTATTTTTCTTGTTGTTTGCGTGATTATTTTACGGCCGAGTCAAACAAATTGAGGTACATGAGCTTAGGGGAAAGGTTTGCCGGGACTAGTAGAGGTTTATATTGCGACTTCGTATATATATTTGGATATAATATTTATAGTACACTCATTATTTCTGAGCTTGTATTTCTGTAGGAAAATAAATATTTAAATACAAACTTTATCCGTTTAAATCATTACAGAGAATTCGTCCTTCGAGGTCCTGGAGCGAGATAATTTCTTGAGACCTTCTCGTTCGGTGTAATATAACGATATTGCTCGGCTGCCATTAGTTCGAGACCGAGGCCTCCAGCCGACTGTAATTTATCGACGTGTTTCTATGTAACTGCCTTTTCTCCATATACATTTTTAGGCCAAACACGAGCGCTTAGCCATAAATTGTTGCGTTGAGCGACGCACGGAAACGGAGAGCGAAATATAGGTACAAAATAGCGCTGCGAAACGTCGAAAAAAGCTCAAAGGGAAAACCTAAAAAAAAAGCATATGAACGGGGCCGTTGCGCTAAATTTCATTTCATGCAGCACTGCGCCTCCAACGACATCGGGGCGGGGTGGGCGCGGCAACTCCGCCGGGGTCAAGTTAAAGGGCGGCAGGCCGAGATTTATGTCTCCGTCCGGAGTGGCGGAGTGTCACCCGCTGCTGTCCTGGGCTGGAATTTTCCACGCTTCACTCCCAATGGCCTGACAAATTTGCAATATTTGTGCGGTCGAGTCGCGGGTTAATTGAGTTCAAATATGCAATTACATATGCACTTGTTTACGGCGATTATTCCGGCCTGTCCGACGGGGAAATAAATCAAATAATAAATGTCTGATGTTTTAATTAAAACTGCCGCCATTAAAAATGGGAATGGCTAAGAGCGGAAAAATTAAATGGAATACTTTGCGCGTATTTGCTCATTAATTTAGCTAACAAAAAGTGCGGTTGGTTTTTAATTAAAAACCACTAAAAAAGAATCCGCATTACTATTCAAATTGTAATAAATGGCAAACGCTTCAATTATGAGTTTAACCTTAGCCCCGGGCATCGGCGAAATATGCTTCAATCCGCCGCCTTGTACGGGACGTGCGAAGTCATTTGAATGCTAAAAACAAAAACCAATATTAACTTTTAAGCTTCCCTCTCGCTCTCGCTGCTAATTGCGTTGACAATGGTCGGAGGGTCAGAGGTTGGCAGGGAGGAACAGTGGCCGGCGGGGCGTGGTCCGCCTTCTGCTAATGAACATCGATTTGGCCTCAGCTGGGTGCGCGGCAGCAGCTCGAAAAACGCTTTCCCCGTAATCGAAATCGGAATTTAAATTGACTCATTAAAACGGAGCAAAAAGCGGGTCGCACGACAATTAAACAAACGCTCTGGTCCCGGCTCCCCGCGATCCACTCCACTCGCCCCTCCTGACTGCGGCTCCATTCTTAGCCCCCCGACGTGGGGTCATTAGTTAATTTGCCAAAGCGGCTTCTCTGCGGTAATACGCTGTCGGTGGATTTGGTCCTGTAAGTGTTATAGCTCTCAAAGTTGGTATCGAACAAAGAAACGGTCAGGCTATGAGATTCAGAAGTCCTTAATGAAGTCGGAAGTGTTTGTATATTTTGTATGCACATTTTTTTTCTTTTATTAAGAATTAAGTGTGGAAACCTTAAGTATTTAGAGAGGTTAACTAGCTCCATGGTTATTTGAAAATATTGACTTCTACTTTGCAAAATATTATTATATAAAACTATAGAAAAATATTACAAGTAAATAAAGTATGCAGATTTGTTAAC